>KE373174.1:168400-182598 GCA_000418225.1 Zizania latifolia
GGCGTGAGGGAAGGGGAGCGGGCGGGGGACCTGCTCGGCGACCTGGACCTGCCGCCGGTGCTTGGCCGGCTGTAGCTGACGAGGTGGTGAAGCCACACCACCAGGTCAAGGATGCACGCCTCCGTCTTCTCCTTGTCTGCATGGTAGAAAGTCTCGATCTTGAGCACGTCAGTCTGGCCAGGCGCCCTCCGCATCACATCATTCCTGTGTAAATTAGAGCGCAACAAGATGAGAATTATTGCATTTAGCAATCTGAACTCGTCACAATCAGCAGTGCAAATGTTTCTCATTTTCCTCTGATTACAATGATGATGTCTAGCCGTTCTCATTTCTCATTTCGATGATATAATAAACGGATAGATTGATCGATGCATGGATGATAAATGATGAACATCTAACCCTGTGTTTGCCCACTCGCCGACCCATCCGAATCCATGGTGCGCTCTGGTGTAGCATACAAGCAAAGATTGAACAAAAGGTCAGTATCTGGAGAAGATCAAAGGTCTGGCTGGAACCATTCAGTACTGTTACAGATCATACTGGATTACCTTGCGGTATTATTGGCAACAGGGACAATCCATAGCAGGGTTTTCTCCATGGAAGATCTGACTTGAATGATCGGAACCTACCACAGCAAGATGCAAATTTAGGAAGTGAATCCCAGCCTCCATGATATATGGTTGCTAGCGTCGTTTATCGAGAATTTCATTGAAGCGTCAAAATACCACTTGAGATTCTGAACAGTTTTGTAGCTTTGTTCGAAGATCAGACTTGATATTTGGAGGCAGTCCTTGATAGAGAGCATCTCTTGTGCTTTGTGGTGGAACAGTGCTTCTTGAAACCTACGGTTAACCAAAATCAGTCAATAAACAGTCCCCCTGAATGTTCAACAAACAATTGTACTTGAAGTCATTTCATAAGTAACATTTGTATGCTGTTTATTACTAGCATCATAAGATCTTTGACTTCACAATTATATTTTTCGGCACAAACTTGTGACTGTACATTTACAAAGGTTGACTGCCTGAACACAAAGCAACAGTTCTGAAAGAAACCTTTGCAGTTTAAGAAATCTTGATCTTATGGAAAACATATGTAGTTCACCCGATAATATAGAGATTAAGAGCATCTAACATTTATGTCTTGACAAGAAGAGCAAAAGATATGTAAATAACCTGAAGAGACTTACAATATTGTCGATCTGTGAAATGATATTGGCATAGTGCAGCGAGAGGGCAGCTGATCCTAACGTCTGATGGCTCTTTGAAGATTCATTCGATTGTAAAGCTCTGTCTAGAGAAAAGAGAGAACAAAAGCATGGACACATCCACAGTAATCAGGTGGTAACCATAGTGAGTTGAAGTTTGATAAGGCTGGGCGACTAGGCATACCATAAGACCCAAAAGCATCTTGAATCTCAACATGTAAGAAGTGGACAATATCTACAAGCTTCTCCATGACCTATAGATAGAAGGGAGATTGCATGATTCAGATTAACCATTAAACCTAGATGAGTACTTCATCTCATGCAAATTACAGTACAAACACTTACATTTTCGAGCATCTTATTCCAAAGAGACTTTTTCTTCAAGTTATGTACATGCTTCCTTTGGCTCTTCAATTCTTGTCTTATAATCTGAACAGTGTCCCCTGCTCATTCATTGTACTGAATCATTCTCTAACTTCTATAAGGAAACGCCTACTGGCTTAGCATTTCAAACTATAAGGATATGAGATATGAATAATGGTAATTGTACCTCTTTCAAATGCAACTGCATTTTTCTCCTCCTCCAATTTGCGGCGATAATCTTGCTCAAACCTATCTAGTGCGTTCAACTCATGGTACAGATCCTATGAGCAACATAAAAATGAAATAGAAACTGTATAATTAAAGCTAGCATGAAACAGAGGGACATGGGTGAAAGATCATAGCAAACAAATTAATTATTGATGCAAACATGATCAAAATAGCATAATAAATATCACTGGAATCAGTTCTCGTTTCAGTACAACCACTAAAGGCATGCCACCTCTGAAATCAAATAATGTCATTTTTATTGTATCTTGTCAAAGTCAACAACTGATAGCGACTTTGACCACTAAATTCTACTATCATATATCCAGAAAAAATGTAAGTGTTTACCATGAAAGCATCTCTTGTGATAAACACACTCTCATATCATTTTCATTCAAACCATACATTTGAGATATTTTTTCGTGTCAAGATTAACATGGTCTGTCTGCACACGTTCTATGACAGCATTCTTTTGTGACTTGGGACTTGGGAGGGATTTGAGAGTATAATGTACTCACAGCTGTATGTCGAACCAGGGTCATCAATTGTTGCATCTCTGCTTGTGCTATTTCTTTTAGGTCTGGTTGATGCATAATTTCAGATTCAAGCCTGCAAGCAAACAAACACAAGATCAAAACAGAGTTCATCATACTCTGACATCAACCATCAGGCCATGTAAATGGTGTGAACCTACTTGGAAAAATAGCGGTCTAGGTTGTGCCACTGAGGATCCTTGCATCGATTGCCAAATCTGATCACCTCTTGCGAAAATACCCTCAGCTCTTGTCTGCAAAAGCAACCAGAATGTGAAGGTTTCATTTTCTTTGAGAACATGCAAGTTAGAGCAATAACATCCCCTACCTCTACTAAACTATAACGTGTATACACTGATTCATCTGTTACAAACCTCTTGTCAGCCGCAGCAATTCTCATCAACTCATTCATATCGCTAGAAACTAAACGCTGTACACCTTCTGATCGGAGGACGGTCTCCTTCAAGTATCTCAGGCTTTCTTTGGACAAAGACTGCGTCAGGCTCATGCCCTTCACTATTGTGTTTGCAACCTCAAATGCAAGAATTGAAACTCTGTTCCCCTTTGTCTTCGCCCCCGACACAAACCCCACTCCAGGGCTCAAACTTGTCATGCTGCTGCTCAGTGTGTCCAAAACCTCCACTGCTTTTCCAATTCCAGAGGTGCTGGCTCTACCAAACACTGAGCCTTTGTCTGAAACCTGCAAAGAAGCACACAATGCAAAGTGGTGTAAGAGCTTATTCAGAACTGCAAAACTCATGCCCTGAATATGCACAATCTAATACACAAAATAAATGCAGCCAGATCATTGTTTCATTGTTTGTGCTACGAATTACAATGTAAGAAATGTATATATCACGTCAAAAATGGTAATGACCCTAGCGATTGAAGAGTAGTAGACTAGTGGAGGAAAAAAAATGAGACTTGCCTTGCCGGAAGAGCTTGTCCTGGACTTGCCGGCCTTGAGTTTCTCCGACGAGGAACGTGTCAGTTGCGCCTCCTTGGAGACCGAGCGGCGAGCCTTGCCGCCGGTGGACAGCCTCGGGCCCTTCTCGGGGGATAATCGGGGCGCCTGATCGCTCGGCCTGTCAGGCTCCGCCGTCTCCTCGACCGGCGTGGTCTTGTTCTTGCCCTGAACCTTGGCGACGACGGGGAAGGCCTTGAACTCCTGCTCCACCACGAACCCCATGGCCCGGAACGAGAGCTCCGTCGGCGACTTGTCCCCCGGGATCCCCGCCGAGCAAACGCCGCCCATCGTGGCCAATGCCAATGTGCCGGCAGAGGTCACAGTCGCTCAGCCCAACACCTGCAATATGCGAAAGTGAGGAGGAATTCGCGTGATTCGACCACCGGAACCCATCGTCGGCGGCACAAACGATTGTAAATAAACGCCGCAAGGATCGAACCGGACGGACCTCTCACCCCAAGTCTCCGCGTTGACGCGGCGGCCGAAGACAACCACCGCGAAGGCGAGACAACGGCCACCAAGAAGCACCCCCCAACCAAGGGAAAAAGAGGCGAGAAGAGGACCAAACGAGGGAAGACGAGCGCGCGGGTACGGATCGCGGGAGGAAGGAGACAAGGCAGCAAACCTAACGCCGCGAAGATTCTCCCTCCCGTCGCCGTCGCCGCCGCCGGTTAGTCAATAAAGCCAGCGCCCCGGCCCCCGATAGCGAGAGACCAAGAGAAAAAAAGACCAGATTTTTCAGCTGCACGAACCCAACCGCCCAAGAGACCCAGAACAGCACGACGAGGAGGAGGAGGACTGGAGGAGCGAGAGCGTCGGCGCGGCGGTGGTCCGTGGCCGGGGACGGACGTGGGTTTGATCGGAGATTGCAGAAATGCTCTCGCGATTGCTGCGTTTGGTTTGCTTGCTTGATTCCTACTGCTGCTGCTGGCTTTGCGAGTTCTTGTTTTTTTTTTTTTTTTCCTAAAAAAGGGAGACGTTGGAAAGTCCACGGTCGGGAGGCGATTGTTTTAATGTACGGGATGTCAGCCCACCACAGCAATGACTTTTGGGGGGTTTGACTTTGAGCGCCCTGTCGACCTACCCCACCCGGTTCAGGGGGCGACCCGGCGAGCGAGCCCTGCCCCTTGATCATATCATGCACCAAGAAGGTCTTGGCTTGGCCCCAATCAAAATGGCTGAGTTTTGGATTCTGTATGTATGTTTTGGCTGTGTAGTTGAAAACTTTGGCTAACTCGTAGGGAAGAATATCTAAAACACCATGTTGTAAAACCAAACGATACTAATAAAAAATAAATTTTAGACTCTTCTCATCTTACTGTACAAGCGATTAAATAGATGAACTATTAGTGTGCATTATAGTCATTTTGACTACATATGAAAAACGGTTTTATAGACCGGTATAATAACACGATTGTCTATGAAATTGAAGTCAATCTCACCGGCTGTTGTATTAAGTAACCGCTTATAAAAATAGACATTTTCATATAATAATAATTAATATAGTCTGATTCTGAAAATACATCACTTTCCACGTAACTTTGTTGATTAGCAGAGACGGGATGGCTCTTTGCACAGGCCCTCAAATAATTGGGGCCTCAATTCTTAATTATTATTAATTACTTAATTTAATCTTCAGCCTCTTTAGTTCTACAATTATTGATTATTTTTTCTTTATAATATTTGATCAAGTGATTTGTTCTTTTTTAAATATATGATCAATTTATTGCCTCTCTTTAATAAATTTATCAAGGAATATATGTGACCTTTTAATATTCTGAAGAATTTTAAATTGCTAGGTTATTTTACTAATGTTATTATTACATACACAATTTTATTAACTATCATTTATATGTGAAAAATACAATACATACAAAAGTTTCAAACAACTGTGAGCTATAACTGTATAAGGTGGCAGAACTTTAGAGCAAATATCTAAAGCTGTCACAACCTTTCAACTTTACATATGGTAAATTTTATGGCACACTTTAAATAAATGACCATCCATCTATCAAAAAATATGACATATTATCTTATATAAGTAATAGACCACTCATAATTATTACATTTTTATAAAATTAATTATTAATGTCTATTAATTAGTTATTTTATTTTAAAAGATTTGACAATCAATTTAATAAAAGATATCGATGAGAAAAAGAAAAAAAATATAAAGCATCAATCTGCGATATCCAGTTAATAAATTATTTAATTTTATTTTAAAAAATAATATGTCAGATTTATTACCGGATATAAAAGATGTAACATAAAATAGATATAGGAGTATATATATACGCGACTTCAACCTCAACCTACCGTCGCCGAGTGGACTCAAGTTCGTCTGGCTGTGAGGCAGGCAGGATGCCCCCACCCCCACACGAAGAACGCCTCGGGAAGGACAAAATCTATGGCTGCTGCCTGCTGGCTGCCGTCGTTGCCTTGCTCGGCTCGGGATGGATGGGAGCAGCAGCCAGCAGCCATAGATTTTCTCGTTAGCGAGTCGTACTCGTAGTTACCAGCCTACCATGCTGCCGTCATCCTCCTCCTCGGAGTCCTCTCCTCCTCTCTCTCCCCCGTAGCAGCTGCAACCCCCTCTCCTCCGCGGCTCCGCTCCTCCTCTCCGCACAAAGCAGCCCGGAATCCCTGTCCCTCCCGTTCTTGCCCCCAGACGCCGCGGGGAGGGGAGAGGAGGCGCGATGCAGGCCGCCGCCGCTGCCCGCCGCCCCCACCGATGGGTCAAGGAGTGGTCAGTGCCCGAGGCCCTTCTTCTTCCTCCTCCTCCTCCTCGAATTTTGGTCAAGGAGCGTTTTTTTCTCCCTTTTGGTTGGTGCGAATTTGGATCTGATCTCCTCTCATCTGTCTGTCGGCGTGTGCTCTGCTGGCAGGGTTCCGCAGGATCTGGTGGTCGCCGGTGGCCCGTGCGTGCTCTTCAAGTGGGTGCGAGGTACGCCGCGCTCTCCTCGATCGGTTCCCGTCGTGATTGATCACAATTCTCAACTCTCGCTGTCTTGTGGAATGTGGTGTAGCGTCCGCCGTGCGTGCTTACCGGCGACGGCGATGCGATCCTTGCTTATAGCTTGAATTCTGCGAGAGTAGAAGGTTCACAGAACCGCGGTAAATGGGCTGGTTACTTTTTTACCATCTCGCTAACCACTGGTTTATGAATATTGGTCCGACAACTATCAAATCAGACTAGTAACCGTGATAATCAGACCAGTAATCGTGGTAACCAAACATATGGCCCCACCGATAATTGGTTCAGGAACTATGAACATGTTTGGCGAGCTTATGATAACTGCAGCTACTCTCAGAATTAAAGCTGAATTAAAGCTCCTCCAAATGTTTAGATCCTATATGCAGATTGTAAGACTCGGTGGTTACGTAATCTAGAAATGAATTAAAATTTAAAAGCTAGAAAACATCAGTTTCTTAGAATCTGAAGCTGTCCAAATAGGCCCTATTTTCGTAACGCTACCCTGGTTAGGCATATAGTGTCCTGCTCTTTTGGGACAATCGGACAGAATTTAGTCTATTAGCCCTGGCTTTCCTGTACTGCGAACACGGTTTGCTTGGTTGTGACTTCATAAGTAGTAGTAACTAGTTAGTTATTGTTTGTCCAAATGGATTGGTTCATTAGAGTGTGACATGATCACAGTCGAGCAAACTGAGAAGCAAAAGGAAATATTCCCTGTTTCATGTTACTAGTTTCCATCGTTCTGTTCACTGTAATTGTTTTGACTTTCAGAACAGACTGACAGGAGGTTCGTTATCTTTGTTAAGATTGCATTTGATCCTTCCAAGTTTCTGAGTCTATAAACCATTTGGTGTTACAGTGTTAGTAAAGAGTTTGATCAAGATGAATAGCAAACTATTGAGATTTTGTCAAATTATTTCTTTTAGGTTACAGACATCTGGTTTGGCTGATATTGCATGCCTCTACATCAGTGCTTCACAACAACATTTTCGTGAGCAGTTTAGAATTCTCATGCAACATGCCAGCCAACTAGGACAAACAGCTAGTGGAATTCATTTGTCAGGCACACCTTTTGTTTTGTGATCTACACTTACCATTCAGCTGATAATCGTTTCACCTTATTTCTTGACAGAGGATAGGTTGTCAGCTCTCAAATCCAGGGACAAGGAAGAAGGGGTGGAAGCTGCAAAGCCTGAACCAACCACTGAGGTTCTCTTCCTGTGCAGCTACGAGGGCTGCGGGAAGACTTTTGTTGACGCAGGGGCTCTTAGGAAACATGCTCATGTGCATGGGGAGAGACAGTATGTCTGTCACTATGAAGGTTGCGGCAAGGTACTGCTGTGCTGTGCTGAACATCTTTCTTGCCTACATTGCATAGTCCTTTCTGAATCACAATGGCATTGCTGTTTCTGGGTTGTTAGCTAATGTTTTTTTTTGTTGACTCTGATTCTACAGAAATTTTTGGACAGCTCTAAGCTGAAGAGGCATTTTCTTATTCATACAGGAGAGAAGAACTTTGTGTGCCCTCATGAAGGTTGTGGTAAGGTAATTAACATGTTCCCTCCATTGTAACTGTCATACTTATCTTGGATCATGTATGAACATTTTGAATTTATTTCTCGTAATTTAACAAGTTGTCATAAACTTGGTCTTCACTTAAGTTAGTTGTGCCGAACACAGAAAAGTCTCAATGCTTGCTTTCTATTTGAGTTAATGCTAGTGCATCTGCTTCCAGCTTAGAACTTTGATCGTTTCATTACATTTATGTTGACTGAATTTATACTGCAGTCATTCGTTTTTATTCCCTGGATGCATTATTCCGTGTGCCACATATATTTCACATGCACGTTAAATAAAGTTTGAAGGACCGACTCCATATGGAGTGGCATATCAACACTTGTTCCTTGTCTCTAATATTGTCTTTGAAGTTTTTTGGGGGATGCCTGGTATGCCCAAACATTCTGTTTCCTCGTCCCGTTGGCATTTCTTGGTAATTTTTGTGGTTAATGTGTTAGGTGTTGGTATTGATTTTTGCTGTTAACCATTTGAGTCCTGGTTATTGCAGGCTTTCTCATTGGATTTTAATTTGAAGGCACACATGAAAACACATTCTGCAGATAACTATCATGTGTGCAAGTACCCAGAATGCGCTCGAAGGTTTACACAGGAATCAAAACTAAGGGCTCATATCAAGCAACAACATGAGAGGGTAAGATTTAGTAATACCTGTGGACTGATGGTTAGCAAAGAACCTGTTCTGGCCTATTTTCATAACACTTATATAACCTGTTCTGACCTATTTTCACAACACTTACATAACCTGTTCCGACCTGTTTTCATAACACTTATATAACATGTTCTAACCTATTGTCATAACACTTATATAACCTGTTCTGACATTTTCATAACACTTATATAACCTGTTCTGACCTATTTTCATAACACTTCTATAACCTGTTTTGACCTATTTTCATAACACTTGTATAACCTGTTCTGATCTATTTTCATAACACTTCTACAACCTGTTCAGACCTATTTTCATAGCACTTATATAACCTGTTCTGACCTATTGTCATAACACTTGTATAGGTTGGCCTGCAGAATCCAGGTGGGTCTGCAACGAACCGCAGCACTCTTGTAGACCACTCCCATAGCAACAACACGCAGAAACCATCAGCAACTCCACCAGCACCCTCAGCTGAGCGCCCGTACGTCTGCCCTTACGATGGCTGCGCCAAGGCATACATCCATGAATACAAACTCAACCTCCACCTGAAGAAGGAGCACCCCAGTCACTACCAGGATGCTGCTCCTTCGAAGGGCAACACGTCGAAGCAAAGAAGCAAGCCGATCCTCGCGGCCAAGATGCCACTACCTAAGGTCCCTAAGCGCAGGGGCTACACGGCGCCGTACCAACAGCAACCTGTCAGCGTCGTCGAGGAGCTGCAGTGGCCGAGGAGGAGTGCGCCGTACGAGGACGACGACAGCGAGGAGACGGAGGAGGAGGGGGACAACGCCGAGGACGGGCTGAGATACGGAGCTGATAGCAGCGACGACGAGGAGACTGAAGACGAAGAGTGAGCTGCTCCTGCTCGGTCGTTTAGTTTCCATTCCGTGTCTGTGCATATGGTTCACAAGCTTTGGTTATAGTTTTCGCATACATGTACAATATATATTCGAATAAGGCTGAGTAGTTAGGCAGGATTGAGAATTGCTGGGCGTGTTGGGCTGCTCCATTGATCAAACTTCGAAAGGGCAAAATACACCATTGTTTACAACCCTGCGTGTTTCGATGGTCTCTTCATCTCCGAATATTTTAGATGCCATTTTTTGCCGAGTGTTGTGCCAAACTAGCAGTGGCTCGATGGGCTCTACCATGTTGCAGAACCCGGCAATTTTTTATCTGCTACTGCCCGGTGGTCTCGGCCCACATATGTTTCTGCTTTTAGCTCTTACTTCCTCCTAAATTCAGTACTTCTTCATTGAGTGTTGTTGCAGAGCGATTATCGTGGCTTTCAGTAATCTTGTCAAATGATGGTTTATGGGAACTGACAAATACTCATTAAATTAGACTAATAATGATGGTAACCGGACTAGTAACCAATCATCTAGCTATCACCGGTAATCGGTCCATGCTTCTTTAGTGTTTTTTATCGGACTAGTTACCGTAGTTTCCGATCATTTCACTAGCTAATAATTTACAATAACCGATCTAATAATTAAACTAGATGAATAACAACGGTAATCAAGTCAGTAACTACGTTAATCCCGTGACCAGTCCGGTAGCTGTTTGGAGAGTGGCCGGCACATGTTCTTTAGCATGCCTTTGCTTCCATTGACTCCTACCGCGTTGCAAAGTTGCTTCGAATTGGTGCCCAAGTGTTGACCACGATACAATAGCAGTCTACTGTATTTTGGAGCACCATAGCTGGGCGATTCAGTGCAGGGCTACTGCAGGCATCAGCTCCGAACACGAGGAGATCTTACCGACGACTCGAATCTTCACCGATCTCAAGATCACGACGAGTCGACGATTCCAACAATGCGTTAGCGAGGAAATTAAAGAGAAAGACAAAATCCACGTTCCTGCAGGACCCTCAGGATGCCATAATTTTATACCGGTTGAGAACGTACGTACTGTGCATTTTTCCATCCGAGAGGAAGAGAGCGGAGATTGCAACGCTTTGTTCGCCGAAATCTTCTCTAAACAGTGGTCTATTATTGATCACTTATAATTATGGGTATGGAGCAGGTTAACAATTTGGGTAGTATTTGGTTCAGTGTAGGATGATATGAATGAGACCAAATAATTTCTGAATATTAGTAGTATTTCTTGTTGTTTGTGTAAAACCGAGGCAACAAAGAAACACAGTAAAATAGTTTATTTTTTGCTCACATATACCTGGTATGCGTTAATTCACATATTTTAATATAGAAATATGTAAATATATACTTATATTCGGTCCATTAGAGGTATGCATTAATTTGCATATTTTAATCCAGAAATATATAAAGATATACTTATATTCGATCCATTAATAAATAAATTTATCAGTGTAAGAGTGGATCACTTATATAATACAAGTATGCAGTTATATTTTTCTAGATTAGAATATACGAATTATTCCTGCAATATTCAACAGTATGCACATGAAAGTTCATAAAATTAGCAAATATGATATGATATTTAATCTTCCAATACTAAATTAAGATCCCTGTTTTTTCCTCCAACCTATCAAACATAGTTCTTATATTTTTCATATATTTTTTAAATTCTCTTTTTTTACGCTGCTATCCTATCATATTCCTGTATAATTTTTTCTATTTATACTTTTTATATACGTACAGGAATAGGATGCAGTATTGCCTCTGTAGCTCTCGTCAAAACCTCCACCGTCTCGTCCAGACAGACAGCAGCATCCCTCCAAAAACCACAAAACGAGCAGCGGGAGGGAGAAAAAGGAAAGAAAAAAAACACAAGAGGACCGCGAGTCCGCGCCCATTTCCCTCTCTCGTCGCCGTCCCCAATGGCGTCCGCCGGCGGCGCCGCGCCCGCGCTCGCCTCCCTCTCCGCCGCCGCCGTCATCCTCCTCGTCCTTCTCCCCGTCGCCGCCGCCTCTGACTCCGACCACAAGGTAACCGGTCGCCCGGCTGGGCCCCCTCCTTCCTCTCGCTCTCCGCCTCGTTGGGTACAGTACAAACGCGCGCGCGTTGGAGCAACCGGGCCGACGGATTGTTCGGCCACGGTGCCGGGCACCGCCCGCCGCTAGATCTGTGCTCGCTCGGCGTCAGATCTGCGTGGCGCTGGCTCGAGCGGCCGAGATCTCTGGGTAGTCTCCCGTGCTGGATCGGGTTGTCGCGTGGTTGCTAGAGATCTCGCGCGAGTCGGTCGGTAATGGAGGCTTCAATGCGGAGTCGCTGTATCGGCATCCTTCTGAAGCTCGAACTCATTTGATGTGCTACTATGCATACATGATCTAGGAGTGACGATTCTCTGTAACGTGCAGTTCAGTTAGTCTGCAATGTTCGGCCTACGATTTTTGTCTTAGGATTTAGGTGATGTTTGGGTCTATCGTGTATTTTGGGGACATGGGTTTTGTCGAGAAGAATATCTGTCTCGTGCTTCAACATTTACGATGTATTGCTTTGTGTAGTACCAAGCTGAGGAGAAGGTTATGCTCTGGGTGAACAAGGTTGGCCCGTACAACAACCCGCAGGAAACATACAACTACTACAGCCTTCCGTTTTGCCATCCATCCGATAACCCTGTGCATAAATGGGGAGGGCTCGGGGAGGTTCTCGGTGGAAATGAACTGATTGATAGCCAGATTGACATAAAATTTGGAAGTGAGCCATCCTTTCCTTCTGCATTGTTCTTTATGTTGCTTCAGTTTTGAACAAAGAAATGGGAAGGTGGAAAGCAGTGTGTAAAACTGATCATGGTTTATCACAGGGAATGTTGACAAGGGCACCATTTGTTCAATGGAACTTGATCCTGACAAGGCCAAGCAATTATCTGATGCGATTGAGAGCTCATATTGGTTTGAATTCTTCATTGGTAAGCTATTATAGTTTTCTTCTTGACTCCGTTGGTGTGTCTATTTGGCATTTTCAATATTTAAATAATATTTTTACATATTCGACTTATTGAATTACTTGTTGCCCTTTTCTGAATGCTGCTGGGAAATTCCATGCCACAATCAAGATGATTTGCCTCTGTGGGGTATGTATTCTTTTTTATTATTCCTATTATATCTCAATGATCTTCTATAGGCTAATCATTTTTGACTTAACAGGTTTTGTTGGAGAGGCAGATAGAAACAATGATAACAAATATTCCCTTTTCACTCACAAGAATATCATCATCAGATACAATGGCAATCAGGTTTGTGTTTCATGGACCTGTATTTATTTCTTTCACAGAACTTCAAGAACTGATTATTATCACGGCTACATTCCTGCAGATTATTCATGTTAATCTTACTCAAGAAAGCCCAAAGCTTATTGATGCGGGTAAGGCATTGGATATGACATATTCTGTCAGGTGGGAACCAACCAATGTAACATTTGCTCATCGCTTTGATGTATACCTTGACTACCCTTTCTTTGAACACCAGGTAATAATTCAGTCTCTGCAATTAAAGCCTGATTATGCACCATGGTTCTTGTGTATTTTGTTGCCAAAATTTTCAGTTTAAACCTGACCACAGATATTGTTTTTTATTGCAGATTCATTGGTTCTCAATCTTCAATTCTTTTATGATGGTTATCTTTCTCACCGGGCTAGTGTCAATGATTTTGATGCGCACATTAAGAAATGACTATGCAAAGTATGCCCGTGACGATGATGATCTCGAAACTCTGGTGATTGATTATCTATATTCAAATAATACACAAATTCTGTTATGCAATTGATGATTTTATAACTCCAATTTTGCACTTCATTCAGCCTCTTACTGATATAATAATTCAATGTCAGGAAAGGGATGTCAGCGAAGAATCTGGATGGAAGCTTGTACATGGGGATGTTTTCCGGCCTCCTTGCAGTTTAGCTCTTCTTTCAGCTCTTGTTGGTATCGGCACACAGTTGGCTGCACTTATTCTGCTAGTGATTTTGTTGGCAATAATCGGAATGTTGTATATTGGGTATGCACATAATTCACTTAGTCGTTACAGCTAATATGGTAATACCTATCCCTACAAAGGCAGATTCTACTAAATGCAGCATTTCCATGAAGTCATCTGCCTGTCGCTTCTTACTTCTGTCAAGCCAAAAAGCGTACATCACCTCCAGTTTAAAATAAAAAAATGTTAACCACAAACAGGACTACGGTGAATTTTTTGCAGAAGGTCCTGCAGGTGTGCTCATGAATGCCTGGCTATAATTACAACCACATAATCACATGCGAGGAATTGCAAGCCATGCTATTGAAAGACATAGTCATATCAGAAATCTAATTACCGCTTTTACATGAAACCCAGCCCCCCTTATTTAATTCTCTGCCTGTCAATTATCTTCTTAAAAGGTTCTTTGTAACGCATATTTACCTGTACTGTGGATATCTTGCCTATATTTCACAATTAGCTGAAATACTTTTTAAGCATTCGAAGTGTAATCGTACTTTCTATACAAAACTGTCTCACACCTGACAGTCTGACACCTTATATTCTTATTTTAGGCGAGGAGCTATTGCCACAACATTCATTGTTTGCTATGCCCTTACTTCATTCATTTCTGGATATGTCAGTGGTGCACTCTACTCACGGCATGGGGGTATGAACTGAGTTTAACTAACATCTTTAACTGGCATGCACCTATGTTTCTATAAGATGCTCGCTTTATTTAAATCCTTTGTTTGATGTGCAGGAAAAAACTGGATCAAGGCAATGATTATGACAGCATCACTGTTCCCGTTTATGTGCTTTGGA
>KE373175.1:0-11060 GCA_000418225.1 Zizania latifolia
CTCCTGCGCCGCCACCGAGTCCGCCTCCTCCACCGGCACCTCCTCCCGCTCCACCTCCGAGACCACCCCCTGCACCTCCTCCCGCTCCACCTCCGAGGCCACCGCCTCCACCGTGGCCGCCTCCAATGCCACCACCGGCACCACCTCCTGCGCCACCACCGAGTCCGCCTCCTCCACCAGCCCCACCTCCGAGACCACCTCCAGCACCTCCTCCCGCTCCACCTCCGAGGCCACCTCCTCCACCATGGCCGCCTCCAAGGCCCCCACCGGCACCACCTCCTGCGCCACCACCGAGTCCGCCTCCTCCACCGGCACCTCCTCCCGCTCCACCTCCTCCACCATGGCCGCCTCCAAGGCCACCACCGGCACCACCTCCGGCTCCCCCACCAAGACCACCTCCTCCCCCGGCGCCGCCGCCAGCACCACCGCCGAGACCGCCACCTCCACCTGCACCGCCTCCCAGACCACCACCTCCTCCTAAGCCTCCACCTTTTCCTCCACCAAACCCACCTCCAATGCCGCCTCCATGACCAAGACCACCACCGGCGCCTCCGCCTCCTCCGAAGCCAGCACCTCCACCTAAGCCGCCACCTTTCCCACCGCCAAACCCACCTCCAAAGCCACCGCCATGGCCAAGACCGCCACCCTTGCCTCCTCCAAACCCAATCCCAACACCACCACCATGGCCCCCACCGAAGCCACCCCCGCCACCAAAGCCGCCACCACCGCCTAAGCCGTCCTTCTCCAAGCGGCGTGCTTCGGTGGCCACTCCGAGAGCCAGCACAACGGCCAATGCCGCGAGCCCTGCAGCCCACACGCGCCTCTCGCCCATTTCCTGAATCCTGATCACTCACTCACTCACTCAGAAGCTGAAGTAGTGGATGCTTCGAAGCTGAAGTGAGGGTGGGTTTATATAGGGGAGACGAAGCCAGCTAGCATGTGCAAAGCCACCGGGCGGCACCATGTGCAGATGGTTGATCGATCTACGGAGTAAAATGAATGCAGTTAGTTGGGGAGCGGCAGCGGCTCCCTCTGTCCAGCCAACCTCAATCTGCAGAGAACCCCGTGCATGGGATTGGGATATGGCGGTCAGTGCCGGTGAGGAGGACGAGGACTGGATCGCGACATGCATGCATGTACAGTGACATGATCAAGCAAGGGCAGTGCGTGACAGCTAGCTGAGGCCTGAGACTGACGAGACGGAGAGGCCGCCGCACCGCCGGCCGGGCCACGAGTTGGGTCATTGATTCAGGTCTCGCGCGCGGAATTCGAAGGTCGACTGGAATTGGGTTGGATGACGCGGCAGCATGAGCATGGCCGGCGATCTGCGTCGGTGTGGATTGTTGGCGGCCGGTGGGCGAGCCAGCGATCGCATTTATTTCCACGCGCTCGCTCGCTCTCGGTCGACCACCGGGTTTTCTCGTCTGCGTGCTACAGTAGACTACGTGTGTATCTATACGCTTATTCCTGTACAGTACGTACGTAGGAACGAAACATTGATATATAGCCCACTGCGCTATGGCGCATTGGCGCGTCAAGCGTGCTAATATTATATGTGTATACTCAGGCATATAACTTATGTGTGACACCGGTAGAGTGTAGATGAACAGGGCGCCTCATACCCCATCTCTGCCGTAGTCAAGCATCTCCCAAACCCACGTAGCTCCACCTAGCAAGGCACCCCACGGTAGTAAAAAATTTTACTTCAGCGTATCTCTCATTAATTCTTTTGTCCTTGTCTTATCAATCTATTTATATCACACACCCTACCCCACCATGATCACTAGTATTCCATTTTTTTGGATATGGGCACGCGTCCTCGAGTTATCGGCGCTGGGGCAGCGACCAGTGGTGTGACGGGATTGACCATTTTTTTACTTGTTACTCCATTTTTTATTCCAAGAAGAAGGCCAGAGGAGAACTAGTAATTTTTTTAGTGAGAGGAGTCTCATGCCTAATGGAGGAAAGCTGGGCAGGATCTCTTGGCACGCTGTCTAGCTAAACAGTCGTACAACGTTGCATAGCGCTACCGTACCAAACCATGCGTGTATACTGGGATTGCACTGAACGTCCTGACGTACATATGGACGTACGTGCAATAACATGCATTGTTATGGATGTGTTCTACGTGGGAATTTAATTTCCCGGAGCGTACCACTACAAGAGGACGAGTCCAGCTAAAATGTGCAAAGATATGTGTCTCCAGCTGCGCTCCAGCACTGAGACAAAGTGATATCCATCGAGATTAAGGAGGTAGGCGGGCGCATGCATGAAAAAGGCAACATGCCATATAACTGCGCCAAAGCAAACTTTAGGCACATCATTTAATCCTCAGCACATGTCGATGCTCTTGCCGCTGCAGGCAGCATGGCAGGGCATATATTTATCCACACGCCACTGAAACCCGATGGTGTTCACACACGCCACACAGAATTACAGGTGGCCGCTGAAACCAGACGACGGCACTCTTCCACGGTTTTTAAGAATCTAGTGGCGAATTACATTGCCAGTTTCAATTCAGTCTCATCTTTTTCAGGCTAGTTCTAAAGGGCAATTACCTTCGGGGACATGCTACCACGAAGGCTTGATCACCGATGGTAAAAGCACAAGAGCAAATCACCAGATCTCCGAACTAAGACTCTTCCGTATCTGCTCATCGGCTTTTCTTCCTGGTGTTGGCAGGAGAACTCTGCTCTGAGATCATCTTTAACAGATTGACAAGTGACCGCAACCTGTCCCAAACGCTAAGGCCGTAGAGCGTTTCAACTAGCAGCTCCTGGAATTCAAACCCATTCTCGGAGACGGGATACTGAAAAAAATTCATAAACTGACTATCAGAACCACAACAAGCAGACCAGAAAAATTCAGACTATTTATCTTGGAAAATAACAGACCTGAATAGGTTTTGGGATCATGGTTTTAACATATGGCCACCATCTATCTTCTACAACTGCTTTAACAAGGCAGCACGCCCGTAACCCCTCCACACCAGCAAATCTTCCAAATCCACTGTCTTTGACACCTCCGAATGGCAAAGACTGCAAATGAGAAAGAATACGTATATTGGCATGATAACACTGAACAATGAAGAAAAGCATGCCTTCAGCAAAACGAAGAACATAGTGCCAACGGCAAGAGATCTTTCAATAATTAAGCTTATGGCCCTGGTGTTTCTTGTCAACTATTTAAAATGATAGAACACAAAGTCACAAACTAGACAGTGCTAATTACCTACCTGACACATGTAACTTGAAGCAAAATCATTGATTGCCGCAACACCACAGTGTAGTTGGGATGCTATTTTGATGGCACGCTTCTGGTTGCCAGAAAAAACAGCACAACCAAGACCATACTTAGAGTCATTGCCAAGTTTGACAACTTCTTCATCAGAACTGAATTTCATGATCGGCAGAATTGGTCCAAATGCCTGTGGATCAGCAAAGAACATCGGTAAGACTGCTAGCATTGGTTATTTGGTTCAAAAATAAATCATGCATTCTTTCGAGCTTACCTCTTCTTGCATAATTTTCATTGTATGATTAACATTCACCAGGACGGTTGGAGGAAAGAATTGATCTACCGCATCTTCACCTAGATTGCCAAAGCTCCCTCTGCCAGCAATCTCAGCACCTTTGTCAATCGCATCATTGACAAGATTCTGAAGTTTCTCAGAATGCTCTATCATACAGATTGCACCCATATCGTATCTGCCAGATAATGGAGGACCCTAGGAAAAGACAGAGATGTTATGAAGCAAATCACAAGATGAGTACTTAGATAAGATTACCAGCGTGAACTAGAAAAACACTGAACATTGAAGTCTGAAAATTTAAAGACAGTTATGACACCTTAAGAAACTAATAATAGTGCAGTAACAATATCCAAGGACAATTACAACAGGCATGAATACAATTTACCACACAAAGTCTGTAATATTGTAGTCGAACTCAAAAGGTAGGAAATACAAACTGGCACGTCGCTACTGACTTAAAAATGCAACTTTGTGACTTACGACAGATATAGATTTTACTATCTTCACCACTTGGGAAACAAAGGTGGAATAGATATCCTTGTGGACATAAAACCTTTCAGCGCCAGCACAATTTTGTCCACTAGATTGCAGAGCGGCTCTCACAGCAACTTGAACAACCTTCAAATGATAAAAAAAACCATGGTTTATTTGCCGTACTCTTTCAGAAAATATGATGATCAGAATAGATATCACATTGTTGAAGAAAACATGGTGTTCATGTAAAGAAATATAAAATTACACTTACACTGGGTAAATCTACATCTTCACATACAATAAATGAATCTTTACCACCAAGTTCAAGAGTTACAGGTATTAATGTCTCCGATGCTCTTTGCATGATCTGTGGCAAGCGTTAAACTGAAAATTAGAACAGAGGAAAGTAAAAGAAGACAAGGACTTCAAACAACAAATACATAAGGATTACAATTTTATAGTGCTCCTTGAATTTGTTTTAGTTAAAGTATATGCTAGAAGATAGCTTGACTCCATATACAAAATAGAAGCACACCAGCTTTTCCATGGAATCTAGATTTAATTGTGTAACTGTAAATGACCAATCACATTAATGTCCTGTTTCAAGAAAGAAAAAGGATAAAACAAACAACATTTCTCAGGGCATCTAGAGATGCGCAAAAATTGGTAATAGCATGAGATTAAGACATCACTAGTTCAGAGAAAAAGTGAAAAACTATACCATCCTTCCAACACCAGGTGATCCAACAAATATTATTTTGTCGACTGAAGACACAAGAGCTTGACCTGTTCCCGCAAAACTATAAAAAAGCCAAAAAAATGGAGGCCAAGTAAGCCGTGGTAGCAATCACCATGAACACTAAAAAATACAGAGTTACATTCATACCCAGTTATTATGTGCACCAGATTATCTGGTGCGCCAACAGCTGCAAGAGCTGCTTGTATGATACGAAGATAAAAGCAGCCTGACCAACTTGCATGCTCTGAAACCTATAAAAGGTATTCTATTGATCAGATATGTAAATATGGTTGAATGGTATTTAGCTTCGATTAAGAAATCAGACAAAAAATGAATTTTAGTGGTTAAAACGAATTAATCCTTACTTGCAGCCAAAAATGAATTTCATATGGCACTCTATTGCTACAGATGTTTGGTTTAGCACAGGAAGAAAAATGTTAATGAGAATTGTTCCTTGGTACATTTGAGAACCAGACTTATCTTTGTTCAGAGAAATAGGTTCAGTCAAAAGGATAAGAAAACAATAACTATCAAAGAGTTAAATGAGATATATAATCACACAAGCTTCATCGTTGAATAAAAAAATTT
Organism: Zizania latifolia; assembly: GCA_000418225.1. Taxonomy (NCBI): domain Eukaryota; kingdom Viridiplantae; phylum Streptophyta; class Magnoliopsida; order Poales; family Poaceae; genus Zizania; species Zizania latifolia. The sequence goes on from KE373175.1 coordinate 5,334, forward strand.
AACAGGTTGACGTGTTATTTTGGTAACTCTGTGACATGAATGTGTTAGAAAGCAGATTACATGGGATGGATTGGGGAATCAATTCTTACGACCGTTACAAAAGGCATCCAAAACTTCCCTTTAGACCTTTACCGTACTGAACTACTGATAGTTATGTACTTGTGCTCATCTTGGAACAAGGCTAGTATAAGCAACCAGCAAAAGGTTATACATAGTTAGAGCCTAGAGGCAAGGAGATTTATGTTTTAAGCACAAAGGAATATTGTAAGATGTTAATACTAGAATAAAAAATATTTTTTGAGAGCAGTTACCTAAGCAAATCACAATGATATTATTTTCATATGATTAATCTAAATAGCTCTATTAGTGTTCAAAGTTAGGTTTGACCACTCATTCTTAATCATCACGAGCATATGAACAGAGGTAGTAGAAATCAATCATCTGATGGCTTACCTTTATAACTGCTGCATTACCAGAGAATATTGCAGCCAGCATAGGATTGAATACATTGTGGAAGGGGTAATTCCAAGACACAATCGCACCAATTACTCCAAGAGGATAGAATTCAACTTTTGCTCTCTTGTGAAGCATTGATCTCCCACAAGACCTGAAAACAGCATTAAAGTTAAAATGTAAACAGGGAAAGTCCTTGTATTAATTCTGAGTTTCTGACGCAGGTAATAATTGAAGAAACACCACTTCATTGGGAGAAAACAAAGTAACAAACTCTGGGGGTCTGTACGTATAGGGAAACTTGGATCCAAATCCAAATTCTAAGATTTATTGAGCAACCCCCACATCCAAACACCGTAAGGTATCACCTCAGGTATAAAGAAAGGAATAATTCAGCAACAGTGCAGCAGTATCTAGTTGCTAACTTCCTATACTGTAGAACATTAGCGATTACATAAATGAAAAGGCTTAATTCCTGTGAAAGAACTAATGTCTGTAGAATACTGACTATTTTGAAGTTTTAGTATGTAGTTAACCTTCTACTTGAGACCAGGGTTCTTTTGCTGTAAAGATGCAAACCAATGTTCATCAAATTGGAATATTTCTAAGAGTCTAACCTGTATTCAGGTTTTAACCACTTCTCACCCTCATCCAAAAGCCAGGTAATCTTCTCACAGGTGGTCATTATCTCACCCAATGAAGCATCAACCATAGTCTTTCCAGTGTCCCGCGATGATATCCTGCATGTCAAGAACAATTTTACATGTTTTTTTTGGCAGGGGGGCTTATCAAGTGGAACAAAAAGAAGCAAATGATCAGGACTAAGCCCTTCGTGAACAATTTGAAATCTTATTATAGAAGCACAAGCAATAACGTAGATGCCATTTATGTACTTACTCGCATATCAGATCCTGATGTTCAAGTATATACTTGAGTAGGATCCGAAGAAACTGGCGTCTTTGCTTGAAGCTGCTTTTTGCCCATATCTTTTGTGCCTTCCTTGCTTGCACAACATGCTCCTTAACCTAATTACTCAAAGAATTAGTGGCAACCAAAACAAGATAGGAAGTCACACTATTGAAGTTCAAAAAATAATGCAATAACAATAGAAAAAAGGCATTATTTGTCCCTTGACCATTACTTCGTAAAATCAAAATCAGTTAAGAACGGTGGACCAGAGATCTCTTGTAAATAATGCAAAAGACAATGACACAGCCAACAAACCTATTGCAGTGCATGTTGTATTTAAAGGACCTAACAATGCAACAAGCCAACAATATACCTCGTCAGGAGTCAATGCAGGGAAGTATCCCAAGTACTTCATAGTTGCTGGTTCATAGCATTGGACCTTGTCAGTCTGAGCTGTTCTCCCCTTCCTTGGTATCTGAAACAAAGTATAAATTTAATGTGTTGTAAACTTGTAATATCAAAGTGGTATATGGCTCATCTCTCATTACAAGCCATTATAGCCTTGTTTAGCTGGAGCAAATCAGTGCAACTAAGAAATGTGACTGGTGCTTTTCTAAAACCTTAATTAGCACAAATCAGACTCGCCTTACCCACCAATTCATAGACTTTTAATAATACTCTGACTCTGGTACAACTTACAAGTGTACAGTTCATTTACATGTTATCGTCTATCATCTATGTTATGGTTAAATGCATCTATCATCTATATTTTCCAAACACTTGATCGCCACACTGTTATTGGTTGCTTTCCCAAAATTTACCAGCTATAGCTTCAATTTTCCAAAGACAAGTCACAAAATTCACCCCAGAAAAAGCAAAATAGCAGTTCAGTAGTGCATGAGACATACCGGTTGCGCTGTGTTCTAAGAACCAGACACATCAGCATGCTGGAGCTAATTCAACCGCATGTCCTTATAATTCCTACGTTAATGGTAAGCTAACCACAGTACACCAGACATTACATTAGTAATACTAAGTAGCAGTATTCTTGAAACCAATGGGGGCATGGGGCATCTGAACTGTCCAATAGTGAAATGCCGGGGATATCTAAAAGGAATTTGCAGGAGTGCAAATAACGTCACTGCAATGTGCAGTCCGAGGCCACTCGAAATCGACATCGGAGAAGCCAAAGCAAAGCAAAGAAGCAGCAGAGTTTCCAGCCGAATGAGATCAACTCAAGCCAAGTAAACAGGCACTGAATGGACAGATTAGTGAAAGTGCAGATGCATCTGATATTGTCAAGCATCCCAGATCACAGCAAAGGCAGACATGATAAGTAACCTAAGAGTTTGGTAAGCCAGATAGAGATGTGGAAGGAGACTCACGTAGATGAAGCCATCCTCCTTAGTCTGGTTGGCGTCCTCCAGCACTGCACAGAATCCGACCGGATCGCAGAAAACCCTCGTAAAGCCCAGAGCGATCCCGAGGAGGAACAACCAAAAAATGGGGGGAAATGAAAATGAAAACAGTAAACCCTCGTACCATCGGAAGCGTCGACCTCGATGGAGGGGACGGTGGGCGGGATGAGGACGAGGAGGAGGCGGCAGAGCGCGTAGGCGGCGGCGAGCACGAGGAGCGGCCACCAGAACGCCATGGCGAGGCAACCCCTGGTCGGAGCAGCAGCCGCAGCAGCAGATGTGGTGGTTCAGGAACGGCGAGGCGACGGCGATGGCATCGGAGTAGTTTATTAGAGGCAGAAACGAAAACAAAAATTGGGGAATCAGATCGAGCGAGGACTGACGCCGACTGTCCTTATTCGTGGCAGATGCGTCCGCCCTTAATTCCCGTTGCCTTTGCTACTCAAACATTATCGTAATATTTTGAAAGGAGATACCCAAACATATGTTGGTAGAAGTATTGGACATGTGTACCCTCCTAACATGTGTTTCTTCCACTATTATCACTAGACAGAGAGTTGATATAGAAAATTTTAAAGAAAAATACGTAAACAGTAGATTTATTGTCCCACGTGTCAGTAAAAAAAAAGTATGTAAATATAGGATGTACTATCATCGTGAACTCAATTTTTTAAGTAGTAGAGATTATTTTAATCTATAGTTATAGATTTAAATGATTCTATATGTTATCTACATAAATGGTAAATAATAAAATAGTATAAATTTTTAGTGATAAATTCTTAAATCTCATTTCTATCCGTTTTATGTGAAATGCAATATTATCTTCAGTCGGAAGAAAAGGAATGGTTACATTGATATTGTACCATCTTCTTTCTCACCAAATCGAAAACATCAAGAAAATCTTCTTCTTTTTGGCTGAGTCGTCATTAGCAACGGTGATACTTCTGACTCCTGGATACGGTTTCAGACAGAGCTTACAGACAGCTCAGGTGCCGAAATTTTTGGGTATTACGAGCTCTACCAACTCAGGGTAAGGAACTAAAGATCAGACCAGTGTCCCCAATTCACTTGTACAGCAAACAATGTTGTTATCACGTCCTTCCTCTCTTTTGCACTGCAAATTGATGGTTATGAACTGACCGACGACCTGTGTGGAGACAACGGTATCGGTGTTTGTTGATGATCCATGCTCTAAACTGCAAATAGATGCCAGAAATTTGACACACATATTAATTTGATTCTACAAGTTCACTGTCGACATATGTGGTCTAGCTAAGTGGACTGATGGGGATGGAAGATTCTGACGATACAATGGCGTCTCCAGCGGCGGCAGAGAAACGTATAATCTTGGACAGATTATCATCAGGAAGCACTTGTTGGTGGGGTCTCGTCGAACATCTAATTCATCCATTCCCCTTGGAAGCAGGCAAGGCGTATTGAGCTAGTGGTTGCAGCTGCAAGCAGCTGTTTTCGTCGATCCTCGTCGTCTTCACTCACTCGACTTCAAGACCAACAGCAGCAAGCAGCTTGCTGTCTGTGTGTCGTACAAACAGCAGCCACCTCGTCATCTTCCATTACAGAGTGTAAAGCGTAAGATGTTAATTAATTAATGGCGGATTATATAGGTCGGGTACTCCGGTGTCCGTGTGAGGCCTGTTTGTACAACTGACAGAGAGAGATTAAGGATTGGGCCAGATAAAATGTCAGGTTTTGTTCCCACGCCCCAAAATTAAGCTACTTTTTTGTGTAGGCACATAGATCATACGGACATGCAAATGCCGTCCTTCTTTAGAAAACGCATGCCTGCCTGCTCCGATCATTTGGCGAATGTGCATTTTGTGTGTTTCCCGTATGTCCACGCAGTTTTGGAATTTTCCTAGCGTTATTCTCGTCCAAGCACATTTAATATTAATGTTTTAGTGAGATTCGATGTTTTGGTGCTCATAATCCTCTTACTTTGGGTATACGTTGAATGTGTACCCCAATTATATTTGCAGTTAAACGATAGGGAAAATTATATATCAGCAAGGAAAATGAACAAACCAACAAAGGTATACGTTGAAGCGTACGTACGCGCCATAAAGCTGGAAAAATGTGAGCTTGTTATAACCCTGCAACGATGCATTTCATTTGCTCATTTGTTAAACCCGGATGGAGATAGCCGACAGGGGCGGTACGGTCAGATTAATTATGTAATTATATATATTGATATATATAGTACCAACAAGTCAAACAGACAAAATAATTAACCACTTAGAGCATCCCAACAGGAGATGCTTCCCAGCATCTATTCTTGAAATGACGTTTTTTTTCCTAAACTAGTCTTCGACAGGTAATGTATCCCATCAGCTAAAAATAGATGACCATCTAAATTAGAGAGAGACACGTTAACTTTAGCGTGTCTCTCTCCTCGCGCTATCTGTTCCCGCGTCTGCTCGGAACGTTGTTTGCCGGCGGAAGAGAGGCGCCCTCGTTCGCTGTCGCGGAAACCAGCGCTAGGCGCGCGCTCGGCCAGCAGCGACGTACAGAGCGCAGCGCCCGCATCTCTCCCTCTTCCCTCTCTCCCTCCCCCTCTTCCCTCTCTTCCTCTCCCTCTTCCTCCATTCGGCGATGAGCTGGCCTAGATTCATTCGGCGACGAGAAGGATGTGTAGGCTTTGTTTTTTGTCATCTACGGCTCATTTTTTCTGGAAAGCTTGTGCCTCCGGCCCTTGAACTCTTGTCATTGTTGTGACAGCCCTGATTTGGTCATTCAAATTTGGTTCATTTAAATTGGAAAGTCGAATTTCTAGTAGAAATACAGTATGATAGTTTGTTGCAAAAATGTGTGCTATTTGTATGGTTGTAATCTAATTTGTATGGTTCAAATATTTTATATGTGTTTCATATAGTCTCACATGGCCGCCTAGTCTCATATGATAGTTAGAAGATATTATTAAATTATAGAA
>KE373175.1:23317-39443 GCA_000418225.1 Zizania latifolia
GGCGCGCTTCTGCTCCAACTCCTCCGGGAGCGACTCCGAGGCGGTGGCGGCGGCGGAAGCTAAGGCTGAGGATGCGGTTGCTGCGGAAGGGGAGGCAGACGGCAAGACGTCTTCTGCCATCCTGCCAACCAGTCCCCGCCCCGAGGACTGCCTCACGGTGCGCACGCTCCTCGTTTGGATCATAATTGTTTCGTTTAGTTGCCTGCAGCGGGCACCCCATGAGATTGTGTGCTAAGTAATAGGAGAATGTGTAATTCGGTTCTGAAGAGTTAGCGTGGAAGAACACTCTTGATTTGATATCATAAGTCCATGGCTCAATTTGGGCATGGAGGCACTTTGGGTTAAAAATTAGCACCTTGCTGTTTAATGGTAGAGGACAAATGCTAGAGCTTATCTGGTTTGAATCCACTGGGCTAGTCGGCTTTGTCCCATGAGGCCGTGACTTTTGTGATTACCTTTAATGAGCTGCACGGAGAGTTAAGGATGGCGGTTCATAGTCTGCCAACAATACTCCCTCCTATTGAGGGCTCAAAGATGGTGTATTTCTATTTGTTTGGGAAAGAAAGAGAAAAACGGTGATTGCTCAATGCTCATTGATAAATTGAAATATTGTTCTGAACTGTAGTTTAGTTCACCAATGTTTTACAATCCGAGGAAAGCCATTGGTGCAATGCTGGGTAATGTGTTATGAAAGTGGGCACCCATCTGAAAGTGTTAGTTGATTGAACAAATATTCCATCTGACACTAAATGTAGATGATCAGTGGGGCAAGAACAAAGGAACACCATGGAATACCTATTATGCCATTATGCAGAGGGATGCGATTTGGAAGGAGAGCTTATTTATTAATTGGAGTGATAGTCGTGACTCGTGACTCGTGAGAGTATTTGGGAAATACTGACAAAAAAGTGTCTCCAAACGGTAGAATGGAGTACATAAGTTTTTTTATGACATGTTTGAATAGCTAAAAATTTTGCATTGGTTCCAGAGGAACTACAATGTTTAATTTGGAGCTGGTGTGAGCAGTTCATCTGGTTTTATAATGAAGTATCAAAATGCATTATAATCTTATTGTAGCTTATGCGTTCATGTCATGTTTAGAAAAATGGGTTTTGTACATACATTCTTAAAGTCTAGAAGGGTTTCACGCTTTTCCATTCTCTCATCAAGAGTTATGCTGTTTTCCATCGTTCTTTAGATCTTCATGTCTCCCTTCAGACTATTGTTGTTTTTCATATAACAGTTGTTGTCTGATCATACTTTTTTTATGAAGTGATTCTGCTAGTCGTATCCTTCTCTCACTTCATTGCACTTGTTCAAATAGGTCATAGCACTGCCCCTCCCACATCGCCCACTCTTTCCAGGATTTTATATGCCGATCTATGTAAAGGTATGTTGCTGCTGAGAAATTTGCTATTGGTAAAATCAATTTCACTTTTCCTTATCTTGCTATCTCTTCCTTTCCCTTCTTAATATTATGTTCTTCCTCTTTTTAATAAACCCCTCAGGACCAAAAGCTGTTGCAAGCCTTAGTAGAAAATCGCAAAAGATCAGTCCCATATGCTGGTGCCTTTCTTGTGAAGGACGAAGAAGGTACTGACCCAAATATTGTGACCAGCTCAGATTCAGAGAAAAGCATTGATGATCTCAAAGGGAATGAGTTGCTGAATCGCCTTCATGAAGTTGGCACGCTTGCGCAGGTAATGACTATTTTTTTCTTATTCCTTCTGCAGTCTTGTATTAAGATGTGCTCTACTGCTCAGTAATTAGCTCGTGTTGTTTCTGTAGATAACTAGCATTCAAGGGGATCAGGTTGTGCTACTTGGTCATCGGCGTTTAAGGATAACTGAAATGGTGAGATACATTAGATTGCTTGTCATTCAATTCTTGTGGGTTTAATTTGGTAACTTTATTTTCATCAAGAAACAAAAAACTGCAGGTTCAGGAGGATCCACTTACAGTAAAAGTTGACCATCTGAAGGTAATTTTACAATGTTACCACCAATTGTCAGGCTTTATTTTGTATCTTGTATTTGCCATCATAGACATCTGATTCCTATATCCCATACCTATATTGAAAATGCTCACAAACAAAGAATTGTGAGATAAAAGTTTTGTTTTCAGAAGCTGAAGTCATTCAGAATTCTGATTTCTGACATAGCTGCAAAATCTAGGTGCATCTGGAGAAAGTAATATATCACACATGACAATTCATAATATATGCTTCTTTCTAGTTGTCCTAAGTCCTAACTAGTTCTCTAAGCCATTGCATATTTTTTGCTCTTGCGCATGGTGAGTTCTTGATAATGTAGAAATTGTCTTATTCTGCGTTGTGTATGTTAGATGGCATAAACTTTTTGGCTTGTTGAGTGGGTTAGTCCTGATTTCACTATGAATTAAATGTGAGATTGCTATTTACTGCTGAGAGATACCTTGCAATTCCAGATCATTTAACTTGTCTTTTCCAGGAAAAAACCTACAACAAGGATGATGATGTTATAAAAGCAACTTCATTTGAAGTTATATCCACCTTAAGGGAGGTTCTCAAGACAAGTTCCCTTTGGAAGGATCATGTGCAAACCTACACACAGGTGTTAACTGGCTTTCCTAACTCCTTTCCAGTTTCCTCTACATACACCTATGTGGCTATGTCTTTTACTTCCCCCAATTCCAAATATAGGTTAATAAAGCGGAGGCTTTAACCAATGTTCATGCAAAAGTCGACACATAATTGGCTACAAGTCCATAATATATTATTACATGCCATGATGATTTACAAATTTATTTTCTTGGATACCATTGGTTACACAGTGACATTATGAATGTTTTACTCATTTTCCCTGATTCAGCACATGGGTGATTTTAACTACCCACGGTTAGCTGACTTTGGTGCTGCTATTTCTGGTGCCAACAAATTGCTTTGCCAGGAGGTGCTTGAGGAATTAGATGTAAGAAAATTTTCTTAAACTCTTTACCTTTTTACTTTTACACTCTAGATTAACACCCTAAGCAATCTTTATGTTTTTTTCAAGCCTATGACATAATCTATCCTTGAAATCCTTTTTGTATCTTTTCATTCATTATTACAGTGACCATAGAAATTGTGTGTCACCACATGCACTGGTTTTTGGTTTTCCTTGTTTATTGTTTAGTTTTACTCTACACTCTGAAGACATGTTCCTCTGATTTATTGAGCATAATTCATTTTTTGTAGAACTCAGCAGATATGACTCTGATTTAAATTTTTAATTTTTCATATACCGTAAATCTGCAATGAATCACATTTATAATAAGATTGCCAGAACATTATTGTATATTACATTTTTCCTAGTCATATGAATTGCCATTTATTACTTGGTGATCCCTGGACTAGCAACTCTCTTTCCAAATGCAGCAAGAAAACACTGAGTATATGACTACTTTTTGAAAAAAGAAGTTCTCAAAGATCCCACATTGTTCTTTGTACCAGCTTCTTGTTCTGCTTCAATCCAAATTTTGCATTTTTTTGAACAGGTTTATAACCGTTTAAAGTTAACTCTTGAATTAGTCAAGAAGGAGATGGAGATTAGTAAGTTGCAGGTAATTCATTCTCTTATCTTCCAGCCTTGGTTATCATTGCTTGCTTGAGCTTTATTGGTGATTAATATACCTCTTTTGCAGCAATCCATTGCAAAAGCAATTGAAGAAAAAATAAGTGGGGATCAGCGTCGTTATTTATTGAATGAGCAACTTAAAGCAATCAAGAAGGTACTTCATCATTTGGTGTTTCTTGTGTGAAGCTGTTTTTGTTACTTACATTGTTATTGCCAAGTAATCAAGTAATTGCTATTGGAGAGTCTGGCACAATTATGGTTCATGACGCCATTGCTTCTTCATAGAGCGGAATGTTCAATAATCCCCTGTCTATGCTAGAACTACACAATCAGCAATGTTGGCATCAGCTATTCTGCTGTGTGCTTCTTGAGCTACATATTTCATGCAAAATGGGAAATATAAGTATATAACCATCGTCGCATTCTAGGTTGATACTATTTTGTATAGGTTCATAATTACTCTGCATATCTCATGCTTTCAGGAACTAGGTTTGGAAACTGATGACAAAACGGCATTGTCTGGTTTGTGATTCAACTCTTCTTAGTGGCTATGGATTTCTTATTGCCCATAGGGCTTCCCATTTGTAATGGACCATTGAAAGCTGCCCTTCATTTATGTGTTGCAGCAAAATTTAGGGAGCGGATTGAAGCAAAGAAAGAGAAGTGTCCTCCTCATGTTTTGCAAGTCATTGAAGAAGAGCTCACCAAACTTCAGTTGTTAGAAGCCAGTTCCAGTGAGTTCAACGTAACACGAAATTATTTGGACTGGCTGACAGTATTGCCGTGGGGAAACTATAGGTTTGCATATCTGCCTTTCTTTGTGAGTAATATATCAAATGTGAAAAGAATGTGCCTTATGTTGTGTTTACCCTTCTGTTGCAGCAACGAAAATTTTGATGTACATCATGCTCAACAAATCCTTGATGAAGATCATTATGGGCTGAGTGATGTTAAAGAGAGAATATTGGAATTCATAGCAGTTGGCAAGCTAAGGGGGACTTCACAAGGTTTGATTATTCCCAAATATCACATTTATTTTTGTGCTTGATTATGTCATTTATCTGCCGGTGTAGAGCTTGTAGAGAAATTGAAGTGCTCTAGTTGCATTCTCAGTTGTATCGTATCAATGAAAGTTGGCATCTAGCAGTTCTTTTCCGCTTCCTATTTGATAAAGCTGGATCATGAACGCTCTTGCCAATCAACTGTAGTTTATGATTACTTCCATTAATGCCCACTAAATTTAAACCTCATTTGATGTAAGTGTCCATCTGTTATTATTCAACCAATAACTTTGTTGAATCATTTACAACAGGAAAGATCATATGTCTTTCTGGGCCACCAGGAGTTGGTAAAACTAGTATTGGTCGCTCAATTGCACGTGCACTGGACCGGAAGTTTTACAGATTTTCTGTTGGAGGTTTAGCTGATGTGGCAGAAATCAAGGTACAATACAAATATCCATGGCACGGCATGTCTTCTATCCAGTATTGCTATCCTTTAAATTTGCATGTAGCCATGTAGTAGTTATGCAAATAACATCTCAACAATTGTAGGGGCATCGGCGTACATATGTTGGTGCAATGCCAGGGAAGATGGTGCAATGTCTTAAATCAGTTGGAACAGCAAATCCTCTGGTATTGATAGATGAAATCGACAAGGTACTGTGAGAATAGTAGCTAGGGGGTTTTATTTCATTTAAGTTGTGAAATGTACCTTGTATTTCCTGCATAACGGTTTATGATGTATTTGGACACCAACCACATTTCCAAATTCCAATAACAATTATTTTTTGTCAGCCAATACAAGTTTGTTTTTATTGATCCATTCATGTTGTGCGTTCTAAATTATAGTTATATTTGTTTTCTGGCAGCTTGGGCGAGGGCATTCTGGTGATCCAGCCAGTGCACTGTTGGAACTTCTGGATCCTGAGCAGAACGTTAATTTTCTTGACCACTACCTTGATGTTCCTATTGACCTATCCAAGGTTAGGCAGTTGTTCTCAAGGGTTTTCTTTCTTCCTGTGTATATGTGGTTCACTTCATAGTTTAACCTGGTTGATGAATATTTAAATCAGTGAAACAGCATTTGATTACTATTTTTGAAGTATGCAGCTTATCAAAAGGTGAATAGTCATAATTGCCATCTTCAAACTTTGCATCTCTTGGAAAATTCGTACAGTTGGCTATTATAATTAGGTGTGCACAATTGCCAGTTACTGTGCTATCTCATGCAGCATTGTACTGCTGTGATTGATATAGGTTGTGTCAGAGCAGTACTTATGATTATGTGGTTTTGTAAAAAGTCTAGATGACACCCTTAATTCTGGGGAATTGGGATTTGGGTTTGATCTACTGCATCCCCTGAAACTTAAAGTTGTCTAAATGCACCCCAAAACTTTGCAAGCCATGTACTTAACACCCTGAAGTGGTTTTTGTAGTGATTTTACCTACATGGCAGTGTGTCATGGATCTTTTGGCCAAACTAGCAAGTTGCAACACCTTTTACAATTTACATTCAAGGCAACTATACAAACATGTAGAAAACTCCCTGTATGGGTGAATAAACACAGCTATATAACACGTCTAACAATTGCGGCTGTTTTCGGAAATGTCTTTCATGTGTTTCTCAGCTTCTTTGCCATGCTGTTTTCTGTTTCGTTCATTTTTCTTCCAAAAAAGGTTGTTTAACTTGAGTATGCAACGCATCCTCTGACACTTTTTTTAATGAAAATCAGGTCCTGTTTGTTTGCACAGCTAATGTTATTGAGATGATACCAAATCCATTACTGGACAGGATGGAAATCATTTCAATAGCTGGTTATATAACTGATGAGAAGATGCATATTGCTCGGGACTATCTAGAGAAGAACACAAGAGAAGCTTGTGGCATTAAACCTGAACAGGTACATATAGATTTGAAGCAGTTCAGTTATCCTTCGACTTCCAGTTTCTGGAAACTGAGATAATGCTATTTCCAAAAATGGTATTTTCGGTTAATGAACCACAATTCTAAAGAGTTCCTTAGCCCATAACTGTTGTGGTAAGCTGCACCTAGATATGAATTGCACCTTGCCACTGGTTTCGGACTCCAGGACTATATTTTGAATATTCGTGTAATTTGGAAATGGCATGCTCTTACCATGTGCCATTTTACAGTTTACATTTGGGTAGGATCACTGCGCTTCTATCTGTTTATTATACTTTATATTTTTATTAAGCCTTATACAGCAATTAGATGATGATTTGCATATTTAGCCTGACATATTCATATCAGATTTATATTTAAGTTTACCTCAGAAAGTCTTCTGATACCTTTTCATGGCATTAATATTATATACATTACAGAGGATTGCAAAATTCTTAGGTTTCTTTTTTCTACAGACAACCTTGGAATTGCTACTAGAGTCCAGACTCAGAGTAAACTAAAGAACAGAAAAGTAAATAATCGTAGTAACTTCAAACGTTGTACAGTAGATGCACCACTTGTACAGAAAAAACGATTTTGTTGAAATGTGGATGATACCAACAAGCCTTGTCTCTTCTTAGACCAGATTTTATTGTTTGTTCAACATTAATTGCTTGGCTAAAAAATGTACAGGTTGAGGTTACAGATGCTGCTCTTCTTTCCCTGATTGAAAATTATTGCCGAGAAGCAGGAGTGCGGAACCTTCAAAAGCAAATTGAGAAAATTTACCGCAAGGTACCGGAACCCAATGATTTTTCAACTTTTTTTAAGATGAACTATTCTAGTTTGGAACAAGGAGAGGTCAACTTCTACTCAGAAAAGGGCAGCAACTCTTTGTTTTGAGTTACCAAATGCCACTTCTTTTTTCTTCTTGTCCTCTTGCACACTTAGCATTAGTATTCATTAGTAATACTTAATTTTTACGTTCTCAAATTATCCATTGTTTTTGGTAGTTGCTTAGTCTTGCTGAAAATTATTTGTATGTTCATTCCTAGAATCCTAGGCTCCTAGCACATTGGATCAACAAGCAAATTAATTATATGTTATGGTGCATCGAAAAGTATATGCTAGCATCTAGCTGGCTGTTGACAGTTTTTAAGCAATCTTTAAGTCATTTGTATGAAAGGCTATTGTGCATCCATTCATGTCCTTCACTCTTCAGTAATGAGCAAAACTGTCCTTAGACTTTACATTACCTACCTTGTTACCCTTTTTGCAGATAGCTCTTCAACTTGTTCGCCAAGGGGTATCGAATGAACCAGCCCAAGAAGCTGTCATTGAAGAATCTAGCGATCATGGTAGCGCAAACAAGGCGAAAAATGAGAATTTGGAGGATCCTGCTACAGAGAATGCCACAATGGCCAACAATACTGATCCTGCCTTGGAGGAAGCTAGTGAATCAGATGTACTGAAAAAAACAGTTGACCATGATGTGCATCCAGCTGAAGCACCCAAAGAAGCTGTTTTAACTGATCCAGTTCTATCAATGGGCAAGTTGTGCACACCAAAGGTATAATTACTGTCAAAGATTCATTTTTTCTCTGTTTCTTTTAGATATTATGGTGAGTTTGAGCATTTTGCTCACTTTAAATATGCAAAATCCTGCACATGGTATTTCTGTGCAGCTGGCCATCATCCTGCTGACTAGGATAGTCCAAAATTGGGTCCTGTTTAGGAGGGTTTACCAGTTTAGTTGGATTTGCTTTCATGTATTATTTCATGCAAGGAGCTATGACTGTTTGATAAGTTAGTTAACATTTGTGTCCATAAATCTGTTGTACTGTTAACACTTGGCCTATAGTAGCTAATTATCTATGAGACAGGGAGGTAGCAGAGCCAAACAAACTTGCATGCTTGTGACATTGTCTTGACTCTTGAATGTATTTATGGTTGGTGAAGCTTCATTTTGTAGAATAGTGGTACCGTTGTTATCCATGCCCTGGCTACTGGTTGGCTCTGAAAACCATGGTTGCAAACATTAACTAACTTGTCAAACATATACTTAATAGTATGCAAAGATAATCTATGGCTCAGTAATCAGTATAGTAAGGCATGATAGTGCATTACAAGGTTATGGCTCACCTTGAAAGAAAGTTACTTACTGATGTGTTCTGTAGGGCAACAAGGATATGGAGGAAGCCAAAGAAGAGCTAGCTGATAAGACAGTTGAGAAAATAGTAATTGATTCATCAAATCTTGGTGATTATGTTGGGAAACCTGTATTCCAAGCAGAGCGAATATATGAGCAGACTCCTGTTGGAGTTGTCATGGGTTTAGCTTGGACTGCTATGGGTGGTTCTACTTTATATATTGAAACAACAAAAGTGGAGGAAGGAGATGGGAAAGGTGCACTTGTGCTGACTGGCCAGCTTGGAGATGTCATGAAAGAAAGTGCTCAGATTGCTCATACAGTTGGTAGAGCTATATTACAAGATAAAGAGCGAGATAGTCTGTTCTTTGCAAACTCAAAGGTACACTTGCATGTTCCAGCAGGGTCCACCCCTAAGGATGGCCCCAGTGCTGGATGTACCATGATCACATCAATGCTGTCCTTAGCTATGGGAAAGCCTGTCAAGAAGGACCTTGCAATGACTGGTGAAGTGACATTGACCGGCCGAATTCTTCCGATTGGTGGGGTATGTTTTCTTTGTATTCCCTACTCAAACTTTGCTTCGCCTTTTTCTTTATTGTTTACAGAATTGAACACGTCTTCTATATCTGAATTTTGAAACATGGGAGTCTCAAATCTCTCTTTTTTATGGGAACACCAAGTGATTTCATTGTTACAACTGGAGGACTTTTTTGTTGTTTACATTTTGAAGTATTTCATCATTTATTTCGCTGATCAACATTTACAATGAATGCTTGATCAACAGACCACAATACCATTTATAATCAATTTTGTAGAATGCAGTCAGCATTCTTTAATCCCTCAAAACTATCATATGAGCTAGTCTCCAGAAAAGATTTCATCGTCTGGAGATGCTGTTGATATGATCATCGAACATTCTGTGTGATTTGATGCATACAAACACTGGATTGTCACCCTCATGTGCTATATATGCCCCCTGAAACAGGTCAAAGAAAAGACAATTGCTGCCAGGAGAAGCGCAGTAAAGACAATCATATTCCCAGCAGCAAATAAAAGGGATTTCGATGAGCTTGCTCCTAATGTGAAGGAGGGTCTTGATGTTCATTTTGTTGACACATACAGTGAAATATTTGATTTAGCTTTCCAGAGCGATACTGAGACAGAAAGAAGCTAGCAATACAGGCTCTCAAGTGTTCAGATTGTTCAAAGATATGGGAAGGTCTGCAGCTAGACCATTCTTTGAAACATCAAGAGTAACTTAATTGATGACATGATTTTTTGTACGCCCCATGTAACAATAAAGAATTTTGGCAAGAATGTTGCAGCAAGATGGCTCGGGAAGCATCACAAGGAAAAAGCTGTTAGAAGCATCAGCATGTACAACTTGTGGCTATTCCTGTTGTTTTCTGGCCCGGCCAGAGTTTTTCTATTTCTTTCCCACTCAGAGTCACAGGCTGGGTTTTGTCCTTCTTTCGTGGTACGTGGAACAGTTGAGTGAACTTCACTGCTGTGTTGTTTTTTTCGTGACATAGGCTCCTTTGAACGTTAAGCAGGGATTTGTAAATTTGTGAGGATGGTGAAACTTAATTCTTTTCCCTGTGTTAATCTGATATGGCATGTGTTGAATCAGGTTTTGCTTTACATCTGTTGATCCGGTATGTCGGTCCAGATTAAGATAAGTGGTAATGGGCAAAATATGGTTTGTGCGTTGCACCCTTGGCCCATCCGAATAAAATATGCGATGCCGGCGTACTTTAAAAGCTTCAGCCGAATAAGGCCTGTTTCATTATGGCCCAGAGATGTTTTTGCCACTGTATAAGAGCTATGTGTTTGCGTTGATTGAGTAGTCAATGTATTTACCCGTTGCAATCAAATGTTTTTTTTCTTCAGAAAAGGCCCTTGTTGCACCAACTTTTTGCCTGCTCGATCGGCTTGAGAGGGACGGACGGGGATAATCTTTATTCTTTCCTGATGATGAAACGATACCTTCATAGTTCAGCAAGCTAGCTGGGGTGCGTTTTCTGCAGTTCAGTCGATGTAAGCGCAGGACTGGACCGAACTAATCTGCAGTCTCTCGATCGAAATTAAGGATGAATGGTCATAATATTTTAGTATTATCCATGTCGTTAATGGTCGAAACAAAAATGGGTGGTTTTATATTACCATAGATCGAAATGGATACCTGAGTTATGTATATCAGTGGTTTCACTTGTAAATAATGGCGAAATCATTTGGGCATTGAACATGTTGCTGCCTTTGCTGGAAGATTATTAGGATCTTGGATGTTTAGCTGCCATGACATTATGTCAATCTCTCTCTCTGTGTGTGTAAAGCGGCAACGGTTGTTGGGATAAGATCTCGGTTTGATATATCCTTTTCATTTTCCTCGGTAAATTCGCTGGCAAGGTATGATCCAACAACAATCCCATTTAATTTGATCTCAAAGTATACAATCCATTCCGGTGCAGCAATATAGAAGAAAATGCAGCAGCATCTCATTTAATTTGACCTCAAAGTTAATTTTAATTTGGATCATGGATAGATGATGCGGTTGTTGCCAAAATGTGAAACTGGCACCACAGGCAATAGGCATGCATACATGTAACTAGAGAAACAAAGGTCCAGCATGCAGGTGTGATCCAACAAACAATAGACTTGAGCTGAAGAAGCAGCAGCATGCCAATCATTGACGGACGTACACTAGCTACCTTATCAGTCTTATCCATCGATGGATCGTTCGATTATATATGAATCATCAGTGGTCAGCTGCTGCATATGTCATGTGCATGTGACTAGCTAATTGATTCGTTCGTTCGTTCGATCGATGGGCTTGCAGTTGCTGGATCAACAATTATTCCGATGCATCCGTTCGTCAGATCTAAGCCATGCTCCCTCCAACTAGAAACGACCAACGTAACGAACCTACGACAGCAGCTGCTCATTCGGCGGCTTGTATCTCTATATATAATCAACTCAACCTAGCTAATTATGCTCCATGCATACAAGCATGCATGTTCTTCCCATATCATACGTTAATGACGCTGCATGCGCGCGGTTATATATGAATTTAATTGCTTCCATCAAATGATGGAGTCGAGTCAAGCCAAACGTAATGCAATGCCGTTAGTTGTTGCTCGATCAATCGCAGTCACGACGCAAAGCATCGATCATGTGCCCATGTCGATGGATCTACAGCATATGCATTCAGAATTCAGCACAAGCAACTCTCATGACAGAGCATGCAGAACAGAACAGGGAACCGGAAGGTAGAGGGCTGTCCGGGCCCACCCGGTTTGACAATTTGGTGGGCCCGTGGTCTCTGTATAGTGGGCCCTCCGTTTTTATCTGCCTGCGTGCATCAGTGTGCATGGCCTCTCCTGCAAAATCTAGCTGCTGCTTGCTCCCTCTTCTGCTCTGTTCTGTACTGCTGTTTTTCATTTCTTCTTCTCATTTACTTTCTCTCGAAACCAAGCTGATTTTCATATCATAATTTGAAGATGATGATTCTACTTACTTGCTTACGTACGTGCATACATGCATGCGAGCGTGAGTGTAAGTTAAATGCGGCAGCGAGCGTGCCGTGATCAGATTATATTCATTGTGATGTAATGCAATGCAAGCGGGCATACGCGTGCATCGTACGGCTCGAAATCATATGCAGATGCAGGTTATTCTCAGTATCAGACTGAGCTGGGGACCTGCAGCCTGAATGTCTGATGACTCCATCCGCCATATCTGCAGATAGATGCTCACTGGGAAATGGGAATCCTATGCAATATGCATCCATCGATCTGCATATCACCTCCATTGCTGCCTATCCCCGCCCGCCCTGTGATTTGAAGGATCGATATGAATGAAACAGATGCTAGTTGCACTTGCAGCTTCACATCTTCATGTTATGGACTGGGAAGAGGGAGCCTAGCTAGCTTATCTTACAAATTAAAAGGATATCTGTAAGCAGAATCAGCTAGCTCACTGCCAATCTGCCACGAACAACCTAGTATCTGTAAGCATGTTAGGAAAATAAACTTGACCGAGATGTGTTCCAGTCTAATTAGAGTCAGAGTTGGTTTTCAGTTGTAACAGCTAGAGAAAGTTTAGGATAAGCCTAAGGCTGAGAGTCCTAATGAGTTAAATTAGGAATAGTATTTCTATAATGAGTCATAGGGAAATTATAGAAGGTCTAGCTGTTAAAGTCCTAGTAGGTTTAGAAGTCTGACAAACAAGGGGTGGTTTCTCCTCTATATATATGTACCAGTGCTTCAAGAGAAATAATATAAGAGCTATTAGCTAAGATACATGTCATTGTGGCGGCCGCGGCGTTCGTCGCCATTGTAGACTGCTTGAGCTCGTGCGTTGTGTTCTTGCTGGAGTTCTCCCGAGAGAGGACTCGGTTGACATTTGGTATCAGAGCAAGGAACGAAGATGTCCGGCACTCCGCAGAAGCCCGGCGTTGCGGCGGAGCGCGTCGTCCCCAACACCGACGCAGTTGAGCTGCTGCTGCTGACCAAGACCAACTATCACGAGTGGTCATTGGTCATGCAGGTGAGCCTAGAGGCGTTGGAGCTCTGGGATGCTGTGGAGGCCGTCAGCGCCGAGCACGCCAAGGATCGGCGGCGTTGGCCGCCATCCTACGTGCGGTGTCATCGGAGATGAAGGCTAGGCTCGCCGTAAAGAAGTCGGCGAAAAAAGCATGGGAGACGGTGAAGATGATGATGGTCGACAATGATCACGTGAAATCCGCTAACGTGCAACGTCTCTTGAAGGAATTCGAGAACGTCGCGTTCTACGATGGGGAGTCCGTCGACAACTTCGTGATGCGCATCAACGGACTTGTCGCCAGCCTGCGTGAGCTTGGCGAGGAAATGAAGGACAGCCGCGTGGTGAAGAAGATCCTACGCGTGGTCCCAAAGAAGATGAAGCAGGTCACGGTGGCGATCGAGATGCTTCTAGACCTCAACACCATGTCCGTGAAGGAGCTCGTCGACGGCTACGCGTGGCAGAGGAGCCTCGTGACGTCGATGAGGAGACGGGGGTGCTGAGCGTCTGCTGCTCACTGAGGAGCAGTGGGAGGAGCGGCGACGTCAGCGCGGCAGCAAGGAGCGGGCGTGCGACGATGATGCACGCCGTGGCAGTGACAAGAAGGGCGCTGGCCGTAGCGGCGGCCATGACGAGGACGACGACAATGCAAGCACGTGCTCGGGAACCAGCCGGTGTTCGGAGCGCCGCAACCGAGGGAGGTGCTTCAACTGTGGTGTTCGTGGCCACCTCGCCAGGGACTGCTAGGAGCCGAAGAAGGAGAAGGCCCTCCTCGCGGACGCCGACGAGGAGCCATGCCTGCTGTGAATTGGCGCGTATGGTGATGTCAGGTTTAGGGGGTGATTGTTAGGAAAATAAACCTGACCGAGATGTGTTCCGGTCTAATTAGAGTGAGAGTTGGTTTTCAATTGTAACAGCTGGAGAAGGTTTTGGATAAGCCCAACGCTGAGAATCCTAATGAGTCAAATTAGGAATAGTATTTCTATAATGAGTCATAGGAAAATTATAGAATGTCTCTAGCTATTAGAGTCCTAGTAGGTTTAGGAGTCTGACAAACAGAGGGTAGTTTCTTCTCTATATATATGTATCAGTACTTCAAGAAAAATAATATGAGAGCTATTAGCTAAGATACAGGCCATTGTGACGGCTGCGACGTTCGTCGCTATTGTAGACTACTCGAGCTTGTGCATTGTGTTCTCGCTAGAGAGGACTCAGTCACTGTTATGATGTAGAGGATGCGTGAGAGAGTGCGGGGTCCATAGGAATAATTTCATCTCTCTCTGCCCCAATACATACTGCATGCTACTTTAGCATATATAGGATCCAATGAGATGTTGCTGCTTGTGAGTGTGTGCAACACTCTTTAATTTTGGGTGAACATTCACTCGCTGCATACATGATACATGCATGGTTGCAAAATAAATGAAAGGGTAGGATAAAAACTCTTCTTGATTTTGAGAGCACGCTAAAGATTTAATCGTGTGCCATTCCAACCAAATGCTTTTGCACCCTCTATATTGAAAGATTTGGTTCCAAGCAAATTTTGGTGAAGACCCACCAACCACAATGCTCTTCGTTTACAGCCCGGCAGTGACAATATTTTATTTGTGAATCTAGAGGAGATAACGACGAGGTACTGTATCAAACCTATCTGGAGTAGCTACAGTACTGGATTATGAAATGACCAGCAGCATCCTCCTCTTCACAACACAGAGCACAGAGTGCAGTTATATCTGATCAAAACAGAGTACTGCCCCCACAGCCAATTAACCACTGAAATCAATACTCCATGGGTCCAAAAATGCAAGGGCTCTTTTGATAAGTGTAAATTATATAGGATTATTACAGCAATTAAACTATATTCTTTAAAATTTATATTATAGTATTCTAATGAAAATGAGCTAAACTAAGACAGTCTAATACATGCCAACTTAAGTCAATCTTCCAAGAAGATAAGTCAAGCAAGCCTCCTACTCGAGGATCCTAATGAGATAGTCGGTTAGATCTAAATTAGAAAATACATGCCAACTTAAGTCGATCTTCCAAGAAGATAAGTCAAGCAAGCCTCCTACTCGAGGATTCTAATGAGATAGTCAGTTAGATCTAAATTAGAGCTTCTAATTCACGTATTATACTAGTATTATACTATGTAAATCGAAATATAAAAATACAGTTGGAGGCCTAAATCTGTATACATAAAAATCTTTGTTTTATGAGGGTGTATAAATCCTTGTCTTAAGACCACAAGTATACCCTATATACAAGACTATGTCCACCTACTAATCACTGACATTAACAAACTTTTTTGGTTGTTTGGAATTGAAATTAACACCAACAGATGTATATACATAGACTAGCTACAAAGCAATGATATGCCTAATTTGTCTCACAGAATGTTTTCTTAATATATCCTGTTTTCTTATTTTACATAATATATGTACTTAAAATCCGTGGTTGTAGTGTATTTTTAGGACGAATGTAGTAGGAAGAACTTTGAACATATCTGCAACTTTGTGGCTGCAAGCGCAAGGTTAGGCCTGACAAATATCTATCCGGTCGGATCCACTTTTTTGTAACCACAACCACCGTACCTAAGTGCAAGACATTGAAAGGCAAAAAGGTAAAAAGAAAAGTATATCTTTATTTTTGTTTGTTAGCTATATATTCTTTCCTCCGATGGTGACAACTTTGAATTTTCATAATTTCCCTTAATTATCACAATATTTTTCCAATGTGTAAATCGATCAGATTGCGACACAACAGTGTCTCATGGCATGGGAAATATTGTCGTGTACAGTAACACAAGGTTTGGAACGCGAGAAATTTCCCAGATCTTATCTCGATCACCAGCCCTGCACTGCACGGGAGTTGAACTGATCGAGTACTCATACAAAATAAACCGTAGTGCGAAATTTATTAATCCCGGGTTTCAGTAGTT
>KE373175.1:62129-72289 GCA_000418225.1 Zizania latifolia
AAGCCCGACTGCCTCCGCGTCCCCAGCGACTCCTCCACCGCCTTCTCCGTCTTCGCTGTACGCACTCCTCCATCTTTCCTTTCGACTCCGGTTCGTCGTTCATTTATTGATTCGTGATTCGATGGCTTCTTCCTTCGCTGGATCCGCGTTTGGTTCGGGTAGGTGTTCGACGGCCACAACGGGGTGTCAGCGGCGGTGTACAGCAAAGAGCATTTGCTGGAGCACGTGATGAGCGCGCTTCCACCGGACATCGGTCGCGATGACTGGCTACAGGCGCTGCCGCGCGCGCTCGTCGCCGGCTTTGTCAAGGCCGACATCGACTTCCAGCGAAAGGGTGAGGCGGATCATTTGCAGTGCCCATTCGTGGGCTCGCCGGTTGACATCGCAGCTAAACTTCACTGCCTATGTCAACTCAGGGGAGGTTTCGGGGACGACCGCGACGCTGGTGGTCGTCGATGGATTCACGGTTACGGTGGCGTCAGTTGGGGACTCGCGGTGCATCCTGGACACGCAGGGCGGCGAGGTGCAGCTGCTCACCGTGGACCACCGGCTGGAGGAGAACGCCGAGGAGCGGGAGCGGGTTACCGCAAGTGGTGGGGAGGTCGGCCGGCTGAATCTCTTCGGTGGGCAGGAGGTGCCAATTTACTCTGGAGTTTGTAGAGACTAAACTAGATTGGGAAAAAAATACATCTTTGTGATGCATTGTTGTGTGATGCTTTGTTTTAGGTCGGTCCTCTCCGGTGCTGGCCAGGTGGTCTGTGCCTTTCAAGATCAATCGGGGACATGGATGTCGGGGAGTTCATTGTGCCGATTCCACATGTCAAGCAAGTGAAGGTGGGTAGGAATTACAAGGTGTATGCGATTTATAATTCCTTTGCCATGCTGTACTGTAACTGTAGGAGGAATTTTCTCAGATTGCCACCTTTTATTGGGTAATTGCAGCTCTCAAACATTGGAGGAAGGTTGATCATTGCATCAGATGGTATATGGGATGCACTGCCCTCAGAAGCAGCGGCAAAGGCATGCCGAGGTTTACCTGCAGAACTGGCTGCAAAGCTTGTGGTTAAGGTAATTCTTTGTGTAGCTGTAGCCTGTAGTACCTAATTACCTATGAATGTCATGCTTGTCATATTTCGCATGATCCACTCAATTACAAATTTTGATATCCATTTTTTACTTATGCAGCAAGCTCTCAAAAAACGTGGGCTGAAAGATGACACCACTTGTGTGGTGGTTGACATCATCCCATCCGATTATCGTTTGACATCGCCACAGTTGTCCCCAAAGAGAAACCAGAGCAAGTTCAAGTCTCTTCTGTTTGGTAGAAGGTCACACAGTTCAATTGGAAAACTTGGAGCCAAGTCTGCCTCTTTTGGTTCTGTGGAGGAATTATTCGAAGAAGGCTCTGCAATGTTGGAAGAAAGGTATGGTCTAGTTACTGTTGCTATGATCCACTATGTAACTTGTTGAGTTAATTGCTTCCTCATAGTTCAGTGACTTTTCTATTTGTTAAGCTATTTTAAACCAGTGATTTTTTATTGAACATCTACCATGCCTACTACTGCCTAAATGATCACATATCTTTATTACGGCATGTTAAGTTTACCATGTTTTCTTGATCATTTGGAGAGCTGTTTTATCTCTCATTGACTTATTTAATTATTATATCATATGTCCTTTTTTATCAAGTTCCTATTATTACTTTTGGTCATTATGCACGTGTAATGAGAACCAACAAAACCTCATACCACCTGTATTGTCTGCATTACTTTTCTTGTTTGGTAGGCTAGTAGTTTTGGTTTTTAACAATGCATTTAATCTTGCTCATATCAAAATATTTTATTAGTTCAGAGTGCTTCTCTGTAAATTTGGGGTTTGGATCTGAATAATCAGTGCAGCATAGATCTAGTTTGGCATTCCTTAGTGATCCATCTATAATGGTGCCTCAAGATAGCGAACTATGCTTCTTATTTACTACGCTACTCTTTTCATGTGCAATTCCATTTTTATATTCCTATGACTTATTTGGTTGAAGTTATTGTTGACATGCCACATCACTTCTCTTTCAGATATAAGAGCTTTTCAGGTGAAAAACATAAAAGAGAAGACCAACCTAGTGTAATAGTTTAATCAAGAAATGCCAAACCTGAGGAAAATAGTGTGTGCCACATTCTATTTATAGCCGATAGAATTTTTTAGCTGATTTGAATATGTAGAAAAGGACTTTTCCTGTTTTACTAGCTGGGCTGGCCACAGAAGGCCGACCAAAATTCTAGTCTTTTCATGTTCACTTTTTTGCAACTGCGTTCAGAATTAGTTCTGGAGGTGGTACATACGCCATTCCTACATTTCAGTATATCCTATTGATGTGCATATAATTATTGAAACATGGAAAAATGAACTGCATTTTGAATGGTGATAAGGATTTGAGTTCTCTGAAGCTCTTCTGAATAATTCGTGGCTCTTACTTAAGCTACATCAGTGCCTAGTTGTCTGCTTCTGATTGTTCTTTTGTTGAGAAAAGTTAATCCAAAATTACTTGTATTTTTGCTCCTATGAGGTCACCTAACAACCAAAGCTTGACCTTGCAGGCTGGGTAGGAATTTGTCCTTGAAAGCAGCTTCTCCACCTTTTCGTTGTGCTATCTGCCAAGTGGATCAAGAACCCTTGGAAGGTTCGATGACTGAGAATGGAGGTAGCTACTGCTCTTCCCCATGCGCCCCCTGGGGAGGTCCATATCTTTGCTCGGACTGTCAAAAAAAGAAAGATGCAATGGAAGGTAAAAGATCTAGCCACTCTACAGCATGCAGGTGAAACAAAGCAGGATTCTGGCCAAGTCTGTTAATTGTTCATTGGGAACACTAAAGAGAGAATAATAAGTTGCTGAATCTGATTATTGTTTTCTGAAACTGACTGCATCCTCAGCCTGGTATAATTCATATTTGGCTGCTAACCGGTTTATCGTCTGCGCACAACCCCGATGGGATTTTTTTTATATTCTTGAGGAAATAGCTCACGTAAATTGGAGCTTGTAGTTTTGGGTTGTATCCTCCAGTGTGTATTGTGTATTTGTGTATGAAGAAATGAGCTGCCTTATATTGTCTGCGTGTCTCTTTTGTTTGAGCTACGAGGAGCTTGTTGGATTAATCCTGGGATCAAATTGCCAAGCATATAACATCATCCGGTTTAATTCGGGCCAAAATAAAAGCAAGCCCACAGCCACCACATGTATGTACGTGTACCATCCATGTTGAGTAGTTTTCAAGGATCATCTGCTCTACGTACGTACATGCGACCTGCAGGCTACAGCCCAACTTAATTTTTTGGAACCAAGGATTCCGCCAAGTCTGGAAGGCAAGATTAACAAATTTTTTGGATGGGTCTTTATGCATTTTTACAATGCATTCTATTGTTACTGTTAGTATTATACTGCCGATATAATATATCTTAACCGTTGATTTTGAAAAATAAATTAGTACTTTAATTGATCATATTTTAGTTATAACCATCAATACAAAGTGTAAAAGTTTACACCTATATTTTTTGTCGGCTAGTTACAACTTTTATATTACTTATTTTTGGTGATTTTACTATTTCTAAATTCTACTACCAATAATAAAGACAACGGCAGAAATTATTTTTAATCCTTAGATAGAAGAAGATAGATGATTAAGATTTATTCTACTAGCGCTAATAGAATGTACTGTAAATTTGCTCTCACTTTTTGACTTTTAGCTATAAAAAAGAGGATTTTCACAGCAACCTATAAAACCTCTCCACTATAAAAGAGGCCTTAATTTAAGGCTAATCTTCCTTGTCAAAAAAGAGAAAAAACCTTAATCTCATCTCTGTTAAAATTTCTCAACTATAAAAGAGGTCTTGATTTAACTCAAATCTTCCTTGCCAAAAGGAGAGAAAAAAAACCTTAATCTCATCTCTGTCGACGGTGTGTACCTGTGTTCACGAGAATGAATGCATGCCAAACCTGATGCAGAACTGGCAATATGGCATCTATATGCAACTGTGATTTGTGAAGAGATCTTGTCATGTAACGATACGATGCCGCCTGTGGTACATAAATACATGCATGTGACATTCATGGGTCGTCTTCTGAGTAGCGAGTACGTGAGTGTGACAACTTTGCAGTAAAACTGTAGAAAAAACTCTGTATATATGGATCGGATACAATGTATTCATTTGTTCATTTAATAACTGTTATAAACTTAGTTTTTATTGGTAATCTATGTCTCCTCCCAATATTATAGGGCTAGAATGTATTTTATAACAATAATTAGTACAGTAAAGAGAAGTAAACTATTTCTCATATAAGAAACCAGCTTACGCGAGAACAAAAAATGTGTTTGAATGATAATTTATTTTAAAGAAATCATCTATTAAAAATATTTTTTTATATAATATTTATATAACATGATAAGTATAAAAACGGTTTGGTACTGCCTGTTTTATAATTGCCCTATGTCTATATACACACACTTGCCACAGTGAAACGCAACAGACAAATGTACTAGTAGTAGTTGGTACGACCCTGCAGTTGCCGGCCGGCGTGTATGGTGGTGAATTGGTAATGGTCGCAGTCGGAAGTCGATCGCAAGAGAAACAAACTTACTGTAGGTAGTAGTACAGTATAGTAGCTAACTAGTCTCCGTACGTAGTAGCTGTATATCCCATCGTACGTTAATTACCATGCACGTACGGTACGTACCAAGGAGTAGCATGTACGCATCCTGCAGCATCGATCCACATATAGTCCATGTATCCATCCATCCATCCATCCATCCATATCGATGTAGAGCCATCTTTAATTAAGATCGATCGATTCATCGCGATACCAACGACGAGACGCCGGCTGCGGGCTGCAGGTTCTTCGCTTGCCCTACCTTCCACCTTTGCTACCTCCATCTATCTCATCGTGTTCTTCATGCGAGACACAGCAAGAGTCCGGAAGCAGCAGCCTATATGCTCTTCCAAAATAAGCTAGCTAGATCGTCTTAACTAATCTGCAGCAGCTATGTACAGGGCTATCTTATGATCGATGACTAGAAGAGAGTCGTATTACCGTGGCGGCAATGAGCTCGACGACGGCGTCACCGGCTTCGTCGGCATCCTCCGCCAGCTCGGAGACCTCGCGCAGTACGTCTACTGCTGCTGCTGCTGCTACGCCCGCAATACAATTCTCAACTGCAATTAATATAACTAGCAATGTGAATGTGATGTACATACTGCAAATTGATCAAAAAGCCCAGGCTCGCGGCGGATGTGTTCCAAGGCCTGCACGACGAAGCCATGGCCACATCTCAACGAGGACACCACCTCGCGCTGCGCCTCAAGCGCCTCGACCAACACTTGCCGGCACTCCACAAAGATTATTCCGTCTGCAGCTGCAGCCACAAGAAATTAGAGCACTGCCTCTTCGTTGCTTCCAACATAGGTAAGTTTATATACCTCTGTCTATTCGTAGCAGCCTGCATAATTAATTCATGCCCTGAGTTATATTATATACGGGAGTAGAAGAAGCAAGTAATTAAGGAAATTGATTAATTCTATGTAGCTTGTGTCGCAGACCGTGTCCAGTGGCGTGCAAATGTGTTGCTCAAACGTGGGGTTGTTGCAGGAGGAATTATCCCTGGTTTTATCTTTGAGAGTATCCACCGCTGCCGAGGACCGCCCCAACTGTCCCTGCTTGACAAGTTAATTGCTTCCTACTACTTACTTATCCACTGTCACAGTATGCAATTAGGCGATTACTACTACTCTGATTAATTAATTACACATGCTCTCCTAAACTGTAATGATCGATGCAACTCTCTGGTGGTGGTTAAGTTCAGTTTAATTTGCAGGTTTGATCCTCACGGCGAGGGTGCCTGCTTGAAGAGATACACAGATCCCTCATTCTTCAGGTCTCACTCTGCCTGCTCAACCAAGCTAATTCAGCAACGGATCCAGACGGCAAAAACACCTCCAAAAGTACAGGTAACGATGAAATTATAGTTTCAGACTTCATGTTTAGTTTGATAACTGTCATCTTGGCTATGTTTTGCCAGAGTTTATCCTTTTGAGAGAGAGAAGGGTTTATCCCTTTGCTGATAAAGATATTAATTGCAACGGCAAATTCAGAGATGCTTGTTTCGTTTCTTCAGGAACCCAGACCTACATTTCAGTGTTCAGACAACTCTAGGCTTCCAAAGGCAGCCCAATACAGTGGCACTATGTACTGTAACACCTTTTTCCTCCCTGTTTTTTCACCTCATTGTTTTCCTGATGCTCAGTTACGTGCAATCTCTTTCAGGCCTGAAATATGCGCGTCAGCTCAAGGATCCCTTTCCATGTTCCAACAACTGAAATGTCGACAGGCGAATGGAAGCCTCAGGCCTCGAACGCACAGCTTTCAGAGCCAGGCTTCATCTGAAGTGAGCATACCTTCAACCGGTTCACCTGAGCCAAACACCAAAGCGGTGACGAAATACATCACAGTATGTGGTGGTACAGCTTCAGTCAGTGAAGAGAGAAGCTGTGAGCTCGAGAGGACTAGTTCATTCGAGGCATGGCTCTCTCCAAATGCTCCTATTCTTCGTCATGATGAGAATGAGATAACAGAAGAAGAAGAAGAAGCGCCTCTTCGCTACACTTGTAATAATGGACTTGTCGTCCATGCTAGAGCGAATGCGAGCAACATGGCTAATTGTAAGAAGGATTCCAACAGCTACAGCTACAAGAAGGCTGTGAGCAAGAGGTCAAGATATAGAGGCGGCGTGGAGCTGATCGCCTCTAGAGTCAGCAGGTTGCTGTTCGGCAAAAGGCAAGATCCATTGGCAGCTGCAGATTCCTTTCGGTACATACCTGCCAAGGTCCATGAGCTGAAATACGACGCCATTCGAGACAACGATTCCTACGAATTGGAACCAAACGCAAACAGAGAAGGTGATATAGCTCCTCCATCTCCCGACGCTCTCTTCCACGTATTGACCGACCATAGGTATGTGCACACCACGAAAGCTTCCTCTGAAGATGTGCCTGCTGCTCTTGCTGAAGCTGCATCGGTGTCATTACCTGGTACAACAGAGCAGTCTGACGATCCTTATGAAGCATGTTATGACGCTTTGTTAGATGAAGTATTGCGTCAACCTATTGCACATGAGGAACGCAATGGTTCTTCGGTTCATAAACCGTGCAGCACCAGAAGCATTACTCAGGAGCATTTTGGTCCTGATGAGAGACATGTGTTATCCCCGAGCATGCCAAGTTCGACTAGTGTGCTGCCTGGAAATGTTTGTTCTGAAGGTGCAGCCAAAGATGTGGTACCGCCACTTCCCCCAATTCCTCCGATGCAGTGGTTATCAGTCAAGGCCCATTCAGGATCAACTGCCACAAACCATGCAGCTGGAAGCAACTGTTTGCTCCCTGACCCAGTCATAAAGCAGCTGGAAACTGAAATTGTTCAGGAAAGCATCCTGGCTTCACACACGGAGATAGCCCGGCCATCAGCTTCTGATGTAAAATATACTGTTGATATCTCCAACAGAGATAGAATCTGCGGACACGAGTTCCCTGAAAAGGATTCTGAAGAAATTCATCATCAAGATTCATTCAGAAATTGCGCCTTTCAGCCTTCAGAAGCTCTCCAAACTGGTAATGGAGATTCTGATTGCAACGGCAAGCACAAGCTCTCCACAGAAAAGTTAGGTGAATCGTACAGAGATCTGTATCGAATGGGAGAGGTAATTTCAGCTACACATAGCAATGAACCACAGGTGGATGCGCAGAACTCACTAGATCATCATATTGAAGAAGAGCGCAACAGTAATGTGCACGTAGAAAGCGTGTTTTTTTCTGCAGTGCAACAGCTAACGAACATGAACCCTCCTTCCGTGCCAAGGCCTAAATACTCCCTACTTGAGGTTGGATTCCAAGATAGAAGCACGCTATGTTTTTTTCTTGTTTTTCTTTCTGCAACTGCAAGAGACCTTTATACGTTAACCACAAAATGTTTACAGGTGAGAACGACCCCAGGATTGATATATCCTTCAAGAAAGCTTTCAGGCCAGAAAAGTATATTAGTAGAAGAGATGAACGACAAGGTGGTGCCCTGCAATGGCAACCTTTAATCATTTTCTTATTTCTTGCAACTAACACGGTACATTAGATTGTTCTGACAAAGGTGTAATTTTGTTGGCTGTCAGTCTTACAGTCTGAAGCCTGTCCCTGGAAGTGGCTCAAATGTGACAGTTGATCACAGGAACTCAAAAGTGGCAACAATTATGCAGAGGGCTGATCACATGCGTCAGGTAAGACCACATTCAACTACGTTTACTACATGAACAAAAATAGCACTTGTGATCAACTTACGGTGATGCCTCATTGCAAAACAGGCTCGTGCAGACAACAATGACATTGACACTGAGGATAGCTGGAGTGACAGTGAGTAACTCATCAATGCAACAAGTGAAGTTGAAGTGGTGTCATTTCCTCTCCATCAGACGAAATTTTCATGCCAAAATATGAGTAGCACAGTATGTATCAGGGACTGTTACATTTGATGCTGAAGTTGAAGAGGAACACACTGTACTGTGCCTCACATAAATAGTTCGAGACTATTGTAGTAACGGAAGGGTATAGGATGCCAGGAGTATTATGTGATAAGAAAGTAAAAAAAAAGTATGTGTACTCTTTAGAGATGATTGGGCTGCGCTAGTGGTTTAAACCAAACCTGATTTTCCACGTCATTGAAATGGAAATAGAAGGAAAAATCTCCATTGTAATGTCAGCTGTCCTCTTTAATCAGGTGGAGATGCCGAGTGGGTCTAAGGAGCGAGAAGATTAAGTTTCTGGTGCCAAAGGGCGTGGATTTCTTTGCGCACATCTTCTTACCTATCAGTCTTAGGAAACGCTGACCATAACATCAGGTGTCACTTGCGCGAGGGCAAAGCTCCCTTCAAACAATCTCACAAACCTACCTGCCCCATTGCGATTTACACGCATACCGCGATTGTGACGGCCCATTGAGAATTACATCACAGCTCAATATTCAGTTAAGTTCCAACCATTTAACTGAAGACAAAGTTCCAAAACAAATTTCACCCCTGTTTTACGAACCAAGGCAGCATAGCATAGTCTATGTGATAAATTAAATATATATTCGTACTACAAGGTTACGCTGTCACTGGCAGCAGCCAGTGAACAGATCACATGTAAAGTCCCTCCGGCACACCTTCCTTCTTCTTGAACATGACCTTCTCCTTTGCCTTCTTGAAGTCAGCATGCGTCACCTGGGAAATCAGACAACAGCAGACCACAGTAGGTCCAAGTGAAGACCATGCAAATTATGAAATGTTCAGACATAATATTTATGCGTAAGCACATTATACAAGGCACGGAGCAAAACTTTATGACCCTGTGGAATGGTGTGAGCTGATACTGAATTAGAAAGCCATGAATTTGTTAAATCAAAACTGCTGCTTGGCTTCCTCCCCCTAGATGATCAGCACAAGACTTTATGCAACTATAGGCTTAAAATACAACATGTTTCTCTATAATATACTCATATGCAAAAGCTAAAAGTCACTGCTACAACTACAGGTTAGTAAACAGCATAGTCTAAGCCAAATGACCCTAACTAGTGTATCCATTTATAGAAAATGCGAGTTTGATTTTGTTGAGCTCCTGCAAAAGGTTAAACTATTTCAACAAGAGACAAAGTTCAGTCCTACCTTCATTCGACGCTCTCTCAAAGCAAGCAATCCAGCTTCAGTACATATCGCTTTGATATCAGCACCTGAGAACTCATCCTTGGTCATGACAAACTCTTCCAAGTTCACATCGTCTGCCAATGTCATCTTAGATGTGTGTATCTGCACAGTTCACAATGTTAATGAGAACCAAAGGAACCGTTCATCCTTTTTCTGAAGGCTAAAATTTACCTGGAAGATGCGTCGCCTAGTTTTGATATCTGGCAGAGGAAATTCTATCTTTCGGTCTATGCGGCCAGGCCGCAGTAAGGCTGGATCAAGACTTTCAATGCGATTTGTTGCTAGAATAACTTTCACATCTCCACGAGAGTCAAAACCATCTAGCTGGTTCAGCAGCTCCAACATAGTTCTTTGAATCTCACGCTCCCCTCCTGAATGAGCATCGTACCTCTTTGT
>KE373175.1:82153-115081 GCA_000418225.1 Zizania latifolia
GGCCGCCGTCGCCGTCGCCAAGAAGCGCTCTCCCCCGCTCGTCGTCGCCGGGGACGACCGCCGCCTCCCGTTCCAGCCGTCCTCCGTCGACTTCGTCTTCGCCGGTCGCGCTCTCGACTCCTCCAAGCACCCATCTGACCTCGCCGGCGAGGCATCGCGGATCTTAAAGCCAGAGGGCCATCTTGTCGTGCTCACTTCCAGCGCCGGCGACGCCTACAGCCTCCGCGCGCTCCAAGCTTTTCTCCCGTCGCTCCGGCTAGTCCGATCTCGCGAGATCGACGGCCCGGACGCCTCCACCCTGCGGGAGCTGGTCTTCCAGAAGCTCCATGCCACCCCTGCCTCCACTGATGATCACGTAAACAACTGCACGATTGGGGATCACAAGCTCCAACTCTTGGCAGATGTTGAGCCACTGATCCAAGAGGAGCCACTCAAGCCATGGATCACGCTCAAGCGAAACATCAAGAACATCAAATACCTCCCTGCGCTCGCAGACATCAGCTTCAAGCGCCACTACGTGTATGTCGACGTTGGTGCCCGTAGCTATGGCTCCAGTATCGGCAGTTGGTTCCGGAAGCAGTACCCCAAGCAGAACCATACTTTCCAGGTGTTTGCCATTGAGGCCGACCCAGCGTTCCACACTGAGTATGCTGCAAAGAAGGGTGTCACATTGCTTCCATATGCTGCGTGGGTCAAGAATGAGACTCTCAAATTTGAGATCAATGGTGACCCTGGGAAGGAGGATGAGGCCAAGGCCAATGGCCGTGGCATGGGGCGCATCCGCCCTATGGCAGGGAACAAGATGTCCAGTGAGGTGAGAAGTGTCCCGGCATTCGACTTTGCAGAGTGGCTGAAGCGGACAGTGTCAGAGCAGGACTATGTGGTGATGAAGATGGATGTCGAGGGGACCGAATTTGACTTGATCCCAAGGCTGTTTGATACAGGCGCAATATGCTTGATCGATGAGCTGTTCCTTGAGTGCCATTACAACCGATGGCAGAAGTGTTGCCCTGGTGAACGGTCGCCCAAGTATCAGAACACATATTATGAGTGCTTGGAGCTCTTCAGTTCACTCCGAGAGAGCGGCGTTCTTGTGCATCAGTGGTGGTGACTACTGGCAGATCCCTCTTTCAGTACTGTTGCAGATAGAGCTGAAGCACTAGAGATGGCAAAACAATGTCATGCTTCCACTACGTATTCAATTTCCAAAGTAAATTTATTCTTTTTCTCGTGAACATAGGGGATTCAGAAATTAGATTGCTTTCTTTGATATGTTACATTTTGTAGTTGAAACAAAGGAGTTACGAAAGGAAAAGAAAGGTAACATTTGTAACTGCTCTCCCAGTAAAACTTGCTGAGGATTGCCGTTGTTATCACTGAGCAAATGAATGAATCATCTTGGTATTTGAATTGTTTTAAGTTCATCTGTTTTAATTTTTACAGCTCCATCTTCTATAACATTTGTTTTCTGTCTATGAGATTCAAACTGTTTCAGAAGCTGCAGGAATTCTAGTACCAGTCACTTTACGCTTCAAGGCCGAAACACCCCCATTCTCTGATTAAAGCAGAAAGGCCAGTTAGAAATCATGCATATGCAGTAGCAATAACATGTGATAAATCATAAATATGTGGTGGCCTTCTTGTCTGTCTAGGAGGAGTAAGAGCCACGATCATCCAGTTCCATTGTATTTGCCTGTGATGCCTAACAGTTTAGCATATGGACAACCCTGATGCATTACCTGATTTTGCCATGGTTGTGTGGTTCTAATAAGTAAGATTCAGTTTACTGAACGGAGCAGAGTAGCGTTTTTTTTCTCTAATGGTGACCATATGTCATGCATGTGCACCTGTTTTGGGAACATTCTGGCAAGCATGTAGTGGTCAACCTGTTTTACGGCCTTTTCTTGCCTAAAGATGACTAAGAATGGGTTGCTGCTTACAAATGCTTTTCTTCCCTTATCAAGTATGGAATAGGTTGCTGCTGGCCATGACGATGGCGACTGGTGGAAGCCAAACTGGAGCTGCACAGTCACTGACTGATGAATGAACTTGTCTGCTTGCTGTCGCGAGTCTCAACTGCATTGCATATTTGCATTCAACTGTTTCTACTCTTAGGGCTATTCTGGAATAGAGTATTTTTAAATGAAATTTTAAAAGTTTCAGTTCAACTCATATAAAAGTCCTGCAAAATTTCCGTGTTCCAAACGATCCATGCACATGGGGTTTCTATCAGACCGTACATGTTTTATTTCTGACTGTCAACAGAACTGAAATGCATTGGTGATTAGCCACTTAAGAGGGACAACCTCGACGACGCGCAGGAGCAGATCGAATGTATATGATCTAACTTTTTTCTTGTTTGAATTCAATGTGATATTCTGGTCATGTTGTCAGTGAAGCTACATGTTTTCTGTTTAGATAATATGCCCAACTTGCGTATATTGGTATGATACTTAAATATTCAATACTAGCCTTGATTTAATAATCTTGATGCATTTGAGGCTTTTAGCTGTGGATGTGGCTTGTAAATTCTGGAAGAGGTCAATGTTTTGTCTTATTGTTTAACAAACGCTGTATTATTGGACAGGTAGATGATGCAAATGTTATACAGCAGAAAGAGTATGCAATGGCACTTTCTGTAATTTTGACCTTACATGTAGCTCAAGTCATTGACAAACTTGATGACATATTAAGGTAAAACATTTTTTGGGGGTATAAAGGGAAACATAGTCTATTTGTTGGTAAACTCATCAATTTTATGACTTTATGCAGCGTCTGCACTACTGTTATCATTGGAGGCCGTGAAGTAAAGACTGAGGATGATACTAGCGGCCTGTTTGGTAGAGCTCTGGATCCTGAAATCCAGATCGAAGCTCTGGATCCATGTGTGATCTGGAGTAGGTCTAAAAGTGTTTGGTTGGGCTGAGCTACTCCAAAAATCCTGAAATAGAGAGATAGAGGATAAATGGACAATCCTCGTATATTATGCTATTTAATAGATGTATTATGAATTCTTGAGTATATCCTATTTTTTCTTTGAAAATAATCTTAATTAATAACTATAGTACAAATAGTATAAATTAATATGACACAAAATTGATATTTGTACATATGAAACAAAAGTTCACTAGATATATCAACGTTCGGGCTCAAACGGCATGCTCAATGTTTGTACGAGGCTGCTCAATGACAATAATATTTAGACCAAGCAAAACCAAACATCAATTTTTAGCTGTCATGTAAAGCAATTTACATGGAATCTATAAAGCCCCAACAAGGCGGTTTTGAGAAATTCTTCTCGATTCAGAAAACAGAAACAGCGTATACCGGGTTGGGACAAGGGAAATCTTGAATTTGCGTAAAAATGATCCTCATTTCTCATGTTAGAACTTTGAATATGCTACAGATGAAATATATAATTTCAGCTACCCCAAAAATCCATAGATAAGCTGAACTATGCGTCCAATTTGTCCCAAAAATCAAAAGAACACCTGAAAAATAGTTAACAACTAGAACTATAAGGGTGAGGAAAACAAGTGGCTGGATCGATCAGCCGACCTGGTTTTGGAGTAAAAGCAGAATTTTCCAACAACTCATTCATCTTGAAGTCTTGACTCTTGACATCACAGTGCAACTAGTCTCTAACAAAAGCAATTCATCAACGACCATTTCTTAATTAGCTCAGGAGAAGTTTCTTATACACTCATTAACCTCTGATTTTTGAATTTTGACAAGCGCATGATATTATTGTTCAGCAAAGAATCACAACAAGTGGCTGAATTTTGACAAGGCGTCCTCAAGGCATACGGCGCAGAGCTGCGTCTAGGAGGAAGGTCCATCGCACGAGGAGGAGGCAGCGGTGGCGGCAAAGCAGGTCGGCTGCCTTCCGCGCGTCACCGCCGGGCCGCCGCCGAGTCTGTCGGGCCACCGCCGCCGCCGGATCTACCACCGCCACCAGATCTGCTCGCCGCTGAGCCCGTGCGCCCTCCTTCCGTGCGTCGCCTGGTGGATCTGCTCGCCGCCGAGCCCACGCGCCCTCCTTCCGCGCGTCGCCGGCTTGCCTCGCGTCGCTGGCCGTGCGCTGCGTTCCGCGCGTCACCGCTGGCCGAGCGCGCGCCTGGCCGAGGGCTGGCTTCCACGCCCCAGCACCACTCTTCCGCGAGAGAACAGCCGCACCGAGCAGCGAGCAGTGTGTGGTCACGGGCGGGGTTGGCTGCTTCTGTTTTTATCCAATGGCATTTGCAGGTAATATTTCGGACTTTTGTGGAGTGAAGCGTGAGAAGCTGCCTTGACCCTGCTCCACCGTGTCAGCGCATTTTCTTGGAGCGCTTCGGTCCGGATCCCTAGAGCACTGCAAGCGTTTGGTACAGCTCCGGCTCTAAAAAGTTAGGACCTTGAAGCCGGAGCTCTACTAAACAGACTCTAGGTGTCATATTGTTCATCTATTTTGATATGATTTTGGCTCTTATGTTAATCTTTAAGGACACTTTTAGTTTTGTTTATAATTGTTGAAACAATGATTTGCAGTGGTGATATTACAAGTTCTTCATGGGTTAGCAATGATAATTCAGGTTATTCTAACACGGCATGCAAAGAGTTGATAAAGCGACAAGTAAGTTACTAATAGTTTTAATTCATTTGAAATACTAGTTTATCTGGCCACATTTTCTGAAAGTTATCTTTGATTAGGTAAAGGATTCAGATCCTATCAAACAAGCATCTCTAGAGGAGATGCTAAGAGATAACTTAAAAGCATGTGCAGCTCTCCACGGGGATGTGACATTCAGTGCTGCCATCAGCAGGATCCATCCAGCAGCATTTGCTCAGTTGCAGCAGGCCCTGAATATTGCATGAGATGCTCATAGATCCTAGTGGATTCTTTGTTCTTTTGCATTTTTCTCCTTTGCAGCAGGACCTGAATATTGCATGAGATGTTCATAGATCCTAGTG
This sequence comes from Zizania latifolia, assembly GCA_000418225.1. NCBI lineage: Eukaryota > Viridiplantae > Streptophyta > Magnoliopsida > Poales > Poaceae > Zizania > Zizania latifolia. The sequence goes on from KE373175.1 coordinate 87,104, forward strand.
GATTCTTTGTTCTTTTGGAGATGTGAAGAGCAAGTGGTGCATCGAGAGTGACCATTTCATGGAGTGCACGTGATTTAAATACAGTAAGTAACTACCTGAGCATTCCATGCTTCAACAGTAAGGCGCATGCTTTGATGGATTTGGCTATCCTTACTTCTTTTCAGGTTCTGCTATTTGATGCACAGCGTTTTTCAGTCCTGCCGGTGGTGCACTGTGCTGATGAAGGTAGTGTGGATTGTTGATCTTACAGCCACAGGTGCGAATTAGTGTTTTGGTGGGGGTAGTTCTTCAGTTGTTTACGAGATACTGTTAGTGGCAATGTATTGGTTGTTCTGTGACGCTTGACCACCCAAGAGAGGTTGGAGTTTTACGTGCCATATGATTGGGGGAGGTGCCCTGCAAAATTTCTGTGTTTGGTCCGTCTGAGGTTAGCAGAGTTTTTAAATCTGCCATTCCAAAGTGAGTGATTTGTCCACCAGCAAATGCATTACCGGGCATCCTTGGCACGAGGAAGTAATGCAGTGTTGTTTTGCGTTTTTCATTTCCGCAAGGCATCTTTTCTAAAGTCCATCAAGCTTTATGGCCAATTGAATGAAAACATCTGTTTGGTTAGCGTTTGAGATACTTGTCATCTCCAATCATGGCGGAGGAGTAAAGAAAAACCACAGATGTCCATATGAAAGCCATCTTGATTTACGAGCAGTAGTTGATCATCGCTTCTACTGTGTACGTAATGTGCACATCATGAGGTGAAAAAAGCACGAATGAATGTATGTTTCAGATAAACATTTCCAGAATTAGCATGACGAATTGTTTTACAGGAAAAGAGGAGCAAGAAAGTGGGTGGGCCCCAGCAGTCAGGCGCGCACTAGTGATTCGTCGTAAAACGCGCAACCGCCGCCGCCTCCTTTCCAACCCCCAACCCCCACGCGGCCACGCCCCGCGGCGCCATGGACTCCTACGGCTTCCACCTCGCCGTCGCCGCGCTCCTCGGCGCCTCCTTCGCCGCCGCCTCCGCCTACTACATGCACCGCAAGGCCCTCGACCAGCTCCTCCGCTTCGCCCGCTCCCTCGACCGCGACCACCGCCGCCGCAACCACCAGTTTGTCGACGGCGAGGACTACGACTACAACCACCTGGACGAGGAGGAGGACGACCCTCCCGCTCCCAGATACCACGATCGCCGCACTCTTCCCATCCCGCCGGGGCTTCCGCCGCTCCACACCGGCCGAGAAGGTACGCCCTCACAGTTTTACTCCTCCAGGACCTCCACTCCCATGGAAAAAAAATGTACTATGTGATCGGAGCTGCACGACTAGTTAAGTAACGTTTGCTACACTCCCAATTGTCTCATATATGTATATATATAGCAAAAATTCCCAACTTAAACGCATGAAGGCGTTTGCAGCATCCGCTATTCACACGGTGTTGTACGATGTGCGCAACTCGTGCTTGTTTTCATTCCAAGTGTTACTAGTTCACTAGCTGTTCATTGGAGTGTGGTGATCTTCGCAAAAATTTCAAAGGGTGGTGGGATCTATCATCTATGTGGGTTAATCCACCCCTGGTGATTTTATAGTTCCTATGTATAGACTATTACTTTCGAATAATGCAGAGTTTGTGCATTTGGGAAGTTGTATCTAGATTATCGCCTTGTATGATCTGTTTTCAGTAGTTATAACTATGTCTGCGTAATGATGCTTAATTTTTTTACGAGACGTGGGGAATCGTGAAACAATGTAAACATGGTGCGATAGTGAGCACTTTTTTGAAGAATGGCTTGACTTCTATTAGAGTTTGGCACTATCACATGCATTTGCATTGATTTTAATGTGCAAGGAATTCTCCATGAACGTTTGATGCTAATATTGAGCCCTTTTACCACCTATCAGGAAAGCCAATTATTTCACCAGCTTCCACCAAAAGGATTGGAGCTCTGGTTAGACCTACTACACCAAGATCCCCTGTTCCTATTGTCAGCGCATTTGATAGTATTGAAGATACAGATGATGATGAGAATCTTGCCTCAGATTCCAAGAATGATGCTGTTTACTTGGGCACAAATGGAGCTATTGTAAGTCTAAGATATTGATTACTTTGCCAAGCAATGGTAACATATTTGTTGCTTTCCTAATTCCTTTTTGTGAGTAAATCGCATCTCAGTGGCGTAAATAAAATATTTGGTCTGAATGATCTTTGTAATCTGCATTGTTGTTTAATTACATGGAAAACTGGTCATATCAATGCAATCCTTGGATGTTGACCTCATATTTTGAGGCCTTAGCATAGCTTATGTTATAAGAATAATAGGGTAAAGAACTAAGGATTCACGTTAAGTTTCAAGGTTGTGTTAACAGAATAATTCCCATGTATATGTTGAAGCAACTGTTTCCATTTCGCCCCTTCCTACAGCTTAAGCATGCAAATGTATGTATGCGTATTTAATAAAATAAGATGATTCTTTCAATGCAGGGATCAGATCCCCTTCCAGATAAAGCAAGTCGGAATGGGGACATAAAACCAGTATCATCAACAAACATGATTAGATCTCAAAGTGCAACAGGCAGTCTGCATGGGCCCCAGCACAATCCGGTTGCAGCTGATATACTTCGAAAGAAACCTGAACATGAGACTTTCAGTAGGATTAATATAACAGCTGTTGGTATGGGACACTTTCTCCTTTTATATATTTAATAAAATGTTTTTTCAGTCAATTAATATTGTTTTTACTGCTCTGATTCTAGCTGTATGACCCGATGGTTGTTTACAGAAATAAATGCTCACTTCATGAGACTTGTTCCTTTTGGTTTATCACTTTATCAGTTAGAAATACGAATGCATTTTATTTTATGGAATCCTTACGTGATTGTGATGATTTCTAGCACTGCAATAGAACCTGCTATTGCTATTGTTCTTTGCTTACATGTTGCTACACTTGCACATGTTTGTTTTTGACACAGAGACTCCTTCTCCTGATGACATTGAAGCTTACAAAGTTCTTCAGAAATGTCTTGAGCTACGAGAGAAGTACATCTTTAGAGAAGAAGTTGCTCCATGGGAGAAGGAAATCATAACTGATCCTAGTACGCCAAAACCTAATCTGGACCCTTTCAATTATGAACATCAGACTAAAACTGAAGTGAGTGTGTTTCTCTATGTACTTGCATATTAACCAGCAGCACATTTCTCTGCTCTGCTTTCTGTTTCCTAAATTTTGTTTTTCCTTCTTTCAGCATCATTTTGAAATGGTTGATGGTGTTGTTCATGTATACCCCAATAAAGACTGTGAGTAACAAATTATTTCTATTCTTTTAGTTTATGACTCTACTCATATTGTCACAGTTTTTGACATGTTTGTCACAGCTTCTTTTTTTTTCTACCTGTGTTGATGCAGCTAAAGAAAGAGTCTATCCTGTTGCTGATGCTACTACCTTTTTTACTGATATGCACTATATCCTTCGTGTGTTGGCTGCTGGGGATATTCGAACGGTGTGTCATAAACGTTTGAATCTTCTAGAGCAGGTGATTCTTTCGAGACTTTGTTCTTTCAACTGCTTGCTTTCTCTGTATAGGTATAAGGTGTTGTGAGCCTAGCAACAGCCAACAAGATGTTTAAAATCTTGTCATGGCATCATAAGGTGGTTCCGGGCTACATGAAATAGTCTACTGTGTTTGCTGGCACATGTTGAATGTGCTCAAGACTGGCCTGTCAAGCTAGCTTGATTCATAAATCTCATTTAACAGATTACAACGGTGTATGCCTAGATTTTTTTATTATGTACATTTATTGTTGTGTTAATTCTTGTGGATTCGTCAGAAATTCAATCTTCATTTGATGGTCAATGCCGATAGAGAACTACTTGCTCAGAAAGCCGCACCACATCGGGATTTCTATAATGTCAGGAAGGTTGATACTCATGTCCATCACTCTGCTTGCATGAATCAGAAACATTTGTTGAGATTTATTAAGTCCAAGTTGAGGAAAGAACCTGATGAGGTACAAATCTATATCAATTTTCATGCTGTTTTTCTCATGTGGAATATGACAGTTCTCTATCTACTCTTGGCTTAAAGCCTTAAAAGTTCACGAATTGCATTTGTGTAGGTTGTGATATTTAGAGATGGGACCTATTTGACTCTGAAGGAGGTTTTTGAAAGTTTGGACTTGACTGGGTAACTGAAATTCTTTGTGATGGTGCTGTTAATAGTGTTATGTATCTTTTATTAAAATTTTGAAGTAACCTTCTGACCCCTCTTCCAGGTATGACCTCAATGTTGATCTCTTAGACGTGCATGCAGATAAGAGTACATTTCATCGTTTTGACAAGTTCAATCTGAAGTATAATCCATGTGGACAATCCCGACTGAGGGAGATCTTTCTTAAGCAGGACAACCTCATCCAAGGTGCACATTGTATTTTGTCTTGTTTCCTACACATGTTATGTTAATTGACATCATTTTCTTTTTCTTGTTGTCTTTTATTTGAGTTGTTGCATGGCCGTTATTCATGTTCTATGTTGAACTCATTGTCAATATAGCCTGTATGTGGACAATTCTTTAAAATGTTATATTATCTTCTTACAAGGCCGATTTCTTGCTGAATTGACGAAAGAAGTGTTTTCTGACCTTGAAGCAAGTAAATATCAGGTGCTTTCTTTTTTTCTTATCTATATTTGTGATTCTTTAAGGTGGTGTTGCTGGCTGTATGTCATGTAACACAGTGTTTACTCACATGAATTCCATCAGATGGCTGAGTATCGAATATCTATCTATGGGAGAAAGAAAAGTGAGTGGGATCAGATGGCAAGTTGGATAGTGAATAATGAATTGTACAGCGAGAATGTTGTTTGGTTAATTCAGGTGATGATACTCTCTGTTGATGTCTTCGTCTGCTTCTGGTCTTATAAATTTATCTTTCATTTTTTTCTAACATATTCATTAATTAATTTGTAAACTTCGGATAAACCAAACTGCAACTATTATAACTCCTGCAGCTAACATTTTCTGCCAGAATAGATTTACTGAAACATTGTTTTATATCGTCATCATCATCATTATTATTGCAGATTCCTCGGATATACAATGTATACAGGGAGATGGGCACAATCAATTCTTTCCAGAACCTCCTTGACAATATTTTCCTGCCTCTTTTTGAAGTAACTGTTGATCCTGCCTCACATCCTCAGCTGCATGTTTTCTTGCAACAGGTTATGCCTACTGTTTTCCTTGTTATGATATGGATCATTACCATATACCTGTGAGGCCATAGCCATCAATTTTTGTTGCTATTTTCTTCAGGTCGTTGGGCTGGATTTGGTGGATGATGAAAGCAAACCAGAGAGGCGCCCAACAAAACACATGCCTACACCTGAGCAATGGACTAATGTTTTCAATCCAGCCTATGCATATTATGTGTACTACTGTTATGCTAACCTGCACACGCTGAACAAGGTAACAACCTTTTGTCCCTAGATCTTTCTCTATAAATTATAGTTTCCAAGTTGGCTTCACTTAACATTTATGTTGTCCTATGCCAAACTTGGGCCATATTGGTTAATTGGAGATTTCTTTTTTATGTAGCTTCGTGAGTCCAAGGGTATGACAACAATCAAACTTCGTCCACATTGTGGGGAGGTATATATTTAATGCATGCATTTGAGTATTTACAGATTTACCCTGAAGATGTTCCCCTGATGATTCTTGTTTTCAGGCTGGCGATATTGATCATCTTGCTGCAGCATTTCTTACTGCTCATAATATTGCTCATGGGGTGAACTTAAAGAAATCCCCTGTCCTCCAGTACTTGTATTACCTCGCTCAGGTTAGTTGTATTCTTTGTGCAGAACACCGAACAGCTATCAGTTGAACATCTATCGGTTTTGTTTTCTTGGTTCTTTAACTGACCATATTTTGTTCTTTGAAATAAACTAATCATCTTTTGTTTTCCTCTAATCAGATTGGTCTGGCCATGTCTCCTTTAAGTAACAACTCATTGTTTATTGACTATCACCGAAACCCTTTCCCGACATTTTTCCTAAGAGGCCTTAATGTTTCTCTCTCAACTGATGATCCTTTGCAAATTCACCTAACAAAAGAACCTCTGGTTGAAGAATACAGTATTGCTGCTTCGGTAATTCTCCTTCCCTCTAGCTCTTTTTATATGTTTACAGTCCACTTAGATCTGCTTAATTTGGATTCTCTGTCCCTCTTGGCAGCTGTGGAAGCTAAGTTCATGTGACCTGTGTGAAATTGCTAGGAATTCTGTGTATCAGTCTGGTTTCTCTCATAGGCTCAAGGTATAGATTGCTATTTGTTGAACTAACAAATTGATTTTGTTTTCATATTTTGTCTCATGGAGGGATTTCCCTTATTTTTATCTTTCTTTTGATAAGCTCTGACCGTTCTTGTCTAGTCACACTGGATTGGGAGAAACTACTATAGGAGAGGTCATGATGGCAATGACATTCACCAGACAAACGTTCCTCACATCAGGATTGAATTCCGACACACTGTATGTAGTTCCTACCTTCCTGCCTGGCATATGATCGCTTCCTGTGCTTGTAAGCTCACTTTTGTGTTGGGCCCGCAGATGTGGAAGGAAGAAATGGAGCTGGTACATCCTGGGAATGTTAAACTACCGGAAGAAATTGATAGGTGAAGACCTGGCGTGTCAAATGTTTGGGAACTCTCCAGGGACAACCAAGACCGTGCAGCCTGTTGGTGGAAGGGAGGAGAACTTGTCGATGAATCTCTCGTATTGTTGGTGCGATTATGTTAGGACTGAATAAGAAACCGAAAGCAATTACAAATTAGAACAAGTCGTCACCTCGAACCCAAAGGGGTAGCGACTTCGCATTTGTTCATCCTTCTTTATGTTCCCAGGAATAGGTCAGTTGCAATACAGAAAACTTTGACGTGTATCCTTGTTACACTGCAGTACTTCACCCAGACCGACGGGGAGGGAGAGAAAAGAACGATGAGGGCGTAGAGCGTAGAGGAGGAATTGGTTCACCCAGACCAGTGGACGAAGTCGGCGTAGGTGCGTCCGGCGTCAGCACTCAGCAGCGCCGTCATGTCGACGAACTGCAGTAAGTCCAGCCCAATCACATACTCCTACGACTATTCAGATGCGCCACACACAGTTGCCACCACCTTAGTATATGCTCATTGTGCTATGATCATAATTAAGAATCTGATGACCCATGTAATTACCGCCACTATTACTCCTTGAAATGATCATTGCAAAACATGCATGGTTGGTTTGCTTTCTTTTGTTTTGGTGTGTGTGTGTTACTGCACTTTTTACGGTGGTACTGCACCACAACAAACAAGCTATCTGTCTGGAAGGGTAGAAACGGATCTAAAAACGCGCACTGTTTTATTTATACATATCACTTCACTTGACACAGATGAAGCTAATAAGTCTTACTTATCGTTCATACCAAGCTACTAGCACTAGGTAGGGGAGCCGGCGGCTAATTAATTAAGTGGCTGGCTAGTTGAGGAAGCTGCAGTGCTTCCTGATCTCACCCTGGGCGCCGGTGAGCGGCGCGTTCTCTGACATGGTGAGCAGCGCTGCGGCGAAGCGCTGGTGGAAGTAGGCGTTGTCGGCGGCCATCCGGCGGACGTAGGGCGCCGTGCGGGGGTCGGAAGCCAGACGCTGGTCCACGAGCAGGAGGCCCCGCCCGGCAAGCAGGTTGCGGTAGTACATGTTGTCCAGCAGCATCGGCGTCTCCCGGTCGTTGCGCGCGTACACCACCTCCCGCGTGTCCTCCGCCGCCTCGGCCTCCGGGCACCGTCCTCGCAGGTATTTCCCGTACGCCGAGTCCATGCTACCGTCCACCGCCGGGTACAGCCGCCCCACCAGGTTGAAGCAGTGCACGCGGCCCACCGAGTGCGCGCCCAGCAGCGCCACCGCGCCCTCCACCTCCACGCCCATGGCCGCAAACCGCGACAGCACCGTCCACACGCTGTCGTTGTGGTTTGGGATGTAGTGCTCCACCACGCCGTAGTAGCTCTCCCTGCTGTCGCGGCGGCCCGTCCTCATGGGCAGCGGCGACGGGCCGCCCAGCATGGCGACGCCGTCCCGGGCGGCGAGGGCGAGGACGTCGGCGCAGGAGACGGTGGAGGGGCACTCCCGCTCGAGGGCGGCCTTGATGGTGGCGATGTACTTGAAGTTGCGCATGCCGAAGCTGCGGTGGGAGGCCTGCTCGGAGACGGCGGCGGCGGTGGTCTCCAGCAGCAGGGAGGCGTCGCAGGACTTGACCATGCAGTCGTGGAACAGGGCTCTCACCCACGACACTGCCGTGTTGCCGTGCTCCTCGTACAGCCTCCGCACCTGCTCCCTCACGATGTCCTCCGCCCTCGGGCAGCTGTGCAAGTAGAAGTTGAGCCGAAGCCCGCCGCCAGCAGCTGTAGCAGCAGTGCTAGTAGCCAACAGCAGCAGCAGCGCACAGCTGCAGCAGGCCACGACGCGGCGGCTAACCATGATTCCGACGACGACAACTCACCCAGCACGCCACGCCACAGACGACGACTACTCCTATACTTATATAAATACAGGAGAGAATTAAATAAAGTAGGAAGCTAGGCATCGATCGATCGCAACTAAGCGGTGGGTGCAGTGATTGACAGATTCTTCAGCGGTTACCCGGACCAAGTATATAACCTCTGCCATGGATGCCCATACCGAATAAAATCGATCGCAAACTACGCTACGTATCAACCGGTGGGTGCAGTGATCGACAGATTCTTCAGCGGTTGCCCGAACCAAAGTAACCTCCGGCCATCCAAGTGCTAGTATATACTGTTCTAGCTACCAGGTTACTAGCATCGAGCAACTTAACGGTTACCCAGGTTACAAGAAAGACAGTGGTCACCCGATCGAGCATACTCGAGGAATTACAGTTGCACATCGAGTTGCGGATAGATTAATTACTCATCAGACTCCCTAGTCCCTTTTTCTTTAACATATACACATGCATGATGTATCGATGCATGTCCGCCAGCTGTGATCTCTGCACACGAGCTACTGTATGCATTGCCTGCTACCAACGCTCTTCTCTGTCCCCTCTCTCAAAAACAAAACTAAAATTTGGAGCGCTTCGATCTCTCTGTCCACCAGTACAAACGGCAAAAATGGAACATACATCGTTCGCAATTCAAGAAAACGATCAAGGGAGGAAGGGAACGGAGCGTCACGGCCTCTTGCTCGGCCGAGACGACAATGGCGATGACTGGCTGGTTCTAGGGTTGCAGAGGAGCAGGGGCGGTGAAGGGTTTATACAGGCGCTAGCTAGTGAGCCCGGTCGGGTCTCGTCGGCGTGACGTCGCTTGATATCTTCCAGCAGAAGCTTTGGTGGTCGAAAGCGGCCTTCTGGCGACGGATGGAGGTCGTGATCGGAGCAGCCGAGCAGGAAGGGAAAGTAAAGGGTAAACGCGAGGTCGCCGGCCGGTCTCGAGCTCGCGCTTGGGCGAACGCTGGAAAACAACACCGGCTGCGCAGCGCTTGTGAGCTCGACACAGAGGGCTCATGGTGATGCGTGAAGGCCAAAGTGATGCTGGCTCGGATCAGCAGGGGATCTCGGTTCAGAGGATTCGGAGGCATCGCCGCCGTCGGTAAGGGAACAAGAAACAGAGAAGGTGACGGGCTGGTCTTGGGCTAACATTTTGATTGGGACGAAGACAAGTCCGATGGGCTGATTGGGTAGAAACTGTTTTCGGATGGTGAATGGTAGATTTTTTTTTAAATAATGTTTTTTATTCAAAATTATAGAAATTTTAAACCAATCAACGGTTCACAGGTGTAGGCTCTCTCCACCTTTCTCTTTCTCTATCTTGCGTCAGAATGCCGGCTCGATCTCTATTTTTAGTACGGAGGAAATATTTTACAATAGATACATTATTATTATTATTTCGTATAAACTTGATAAAATTTAGCTAACAAATAATAAACTTATTTTATTTTAGGGGGCGACGAGAGAAAGGAAAGAGATTGGCTGAAAGAGGAAGAGGATCCGCTCCGTTCCGTTGATTGCCATTCGGTTGGCTTGGCCCCTTTTCTTTTCTTGCATTCCCTTCCCCCCCATCGATCGAGCCACCCCGATCCAAACCCTAGCCCTCTCCACGCCCCCGCCATGTCCACCCACATAGACCTCAACTCCGCCGCCGATCCCCAAACCCTAGTTCCGCCCAAGCGTGGCCGCGGTCGCCCCAGGAAGAACCCCCCTCCCCCGCCTCCTGCGCCGGATCTTCCTGCCTCCGCCGCAGGCCCCTTCGCCCCCGGCGACCTGGTCTGGGGCAATAAGCTCGCCCATCCTGCCTGGCCCGGCCAGGTCATCTCCGCCGCCCCCACCGGCTCCCAGCTCCTCGTCTCCTTCTTCGGCGACAAGGCCCTGGCCTGGTGCGACGCCGCCCAGCTCAGGCCCTACGAGGCCTACTTCCCCGTCGGCGAGCTGTACGATGGCGAGGCCGATGATTTCGACTCTGCTCTCGACGCCTCCCTCCACGAGTTCTCCCGCCGCGTCGAGGCTGCCCTCACCGCTTCCGGGCCCCCCACCTCCATCGCCCGCCCCTTCGTCCCGCGGGATTTCATTGCCCTGCTGCAGGATTTGGCCGCCGACCGCATGGGCTTCAGCAACCGGGTGCAGGCTGCGGTTGCAAAGGCGCATCTCAGAGCCTTCGACAAGTTCAGGGGCCTACCCGACCCTCCCGAATACACCCTGGAGCTCGGCCTACCCAATGCCGCCACGGATAAGGGCGTAACACAAGGAGTGCTGGTCAACAACTGCAACTCGGCCACCCCCTCCAAGAGGAGGTGGAAGAGGAAGGAGGAAATCGTTGATGATTCCGATGAGGATTGGGACCCACGCAAGAAGGGAGCCACTGACTCTGATTCCGAAGTCGATTTGGAGCGCAAGAGGGGCTCCAAGGGCGGCAGGGGAAGCGGCACGCTGCGCGGGAGGCCACGTGGGAGGCCTAGGAAAACCGATGCTGGGAGGCCTGCTCAGGTCAAGGACGAGGAGGTCCAAGACAGAGCGGAGTATCCACCAGCTGCTGAGATGTTTCTACAGCTTACATTGGTTGCTGCCGATCCCTTCAACTTCAAGGACTATGACTCTGTGCCCGTGATTCTTAGTTTCTTCTCAAAGTACAAGGATTCAGGAGCACCGAATTTGTACGATAACAAAGAGTTGCTGGACACATTAGGTGGCAAGAAAGGTAGAAAAAAGATGTCAGGAAGCTTGTATCCAGCTAAAGAAGAAGATGATGAATTAGAGGTGGCGGATGGCCAGAGGGGCAGGAGGAAGTCGGCAGGGGGTCTGTACTCAGCTAGAAAGGCAGAAGACTCATATTGGTGCGATATTATAATCAGCGATTTTGATGATGGAGACACTTCAAGTGACTATGAGGGCTGCAAAAGGAAGCGGTTGTCTCAGAACAGGGGAGGCAATAAGAAGATGAAGCAGGAGGCTTCACCTCAAGATGAGGCCTCTGCTGATTCCCCTGCTGTCAAACAGGCAGATGGTCCTGCAGCTTTGATCTTACATTTTAGTAATGCAGAAGCCATCCCATCTGTGGATGACATCAATAGCATATTCCGTATACATGGACCAATCATGGAGGGTGCGACAGAAATAACTAAGAAATCAAAGATCGCAAGAGTTATTTTTTCTAAGCGTGGTGATGCTGAACGGGCATACAGCAGTTCGGGAAAATATAATGCGTTTGGTCCAGCTCTTCTCAGGTATGATCTCAAATACCTGCCACCGGCTCCTCAAGTTCCTTAGGTGGTGCAGAATAAACTGGAATGCCGCCATTTGGAGGTGAATAGTACCCTTTATCTTTTATCCTGGACTTATTTCTTTGTTCATTTCCTCCTGCTAACATATTCCACCCTGTGTAAATTTTGCACATTCTTATTGCAGGGAAAATGCACAATGAAGACTGGAGCTAAGGGAGCATAAGTCCGAGTTACTGACATAGAGCTAGGAGTGCTCACTGCCCAGGCTGCATGACTCATTGAATTAGCTGATTGAGTGAGCAAATTTTCAGTTTTCTCTCGTTAAAATGCACTCAGAGGACTGGTTGTGTACTTGGGTTGAGAGGTAGTTTATATTAAATTATTAGATGGTAGATGATCTCCGTGCGATGCCCCTCCTTGTTGTCTTAGCGACTTATCTTTTTGTATTGCTTGGAAATCATTGCACAGCTGTGGATCTTTATGGTATGTTGTGCTCTTAGACTATATTTATTAGATCCTAGCTCACTTTAATTTCCTTCTAGGATGAGATATTTCCATTATTTCAGTAGTTATCATTTCAATAGTCATAGAATTGGGATCAGCAATTTATCATGCAATGCTGAAAGCATCGTTCTAGGCTGCAGTGTTCTAAAAGTCGGTGCTAGGTGTCGGCCTGCCGCAGCAAAGTCGGTGCTAGGTGTTGGCCTGCCGCCGCGATTTGCTGGGTGGCCCAGGCGCCTAGGCGGTCAACCGTGGCGTCTGGGTGGCGCCGAGGCTACTGGTGGCCAGAAACGTGGCCCGGTGGTGTGGGGGGAGGCGGTGGGTGGCTAGATCTGGCAACGAGAGGCAGCGGCCAGCTAGATCTGGCTATGGGAGACGCGCACGGCCAGATCTAGCGACGGGAGACACGTGCACGGCCAGATCTGGCGGCGGGAGGCACGCGCGGCTCGGATCCGACCGTTGCCGCCGATGGCTGCGCTGAGCCACGCCGGAGGGGAACGCCAGGGTAGGCGCGGCCAGAGGGGAATGCCAGGGCAGGAGGAGAAGAGGAGAAGAAAAGAGGGGAACGCTAGGGCAGGGAGGAAAAGAAAAGAGGGGAACGCCTGTCGCTGGGAGGAGAGGGGGAGGAGAGGTGAAGGCCTGTCGCCTGGGAGGAGGGGGAATAAAAGGGAGGGGAACCCAGGCGCGCAGCCAGACTCTAGGCGCCGCCTAGACGTTAAGCGTCGAGTCGTCGTCTAGCTAGCGCCTAGTGCCTACCTGAACACCGTCAGGCTGCTAGGCTGCCTGGTTGTTGGGTTCTCTCATGACCATTTAAGCTAAAGCTGTGCGCGCCCTGTGCTAGCGATGTTTTTTTAACATATCCTTGTGTGTGTCTGCTTAATCGCTTATGTTCCTTGTGCGCACAAATGGAAGTTTGTTAGAGAGATTCCTATCGATGGATTCCAAGTTTGCAGCTGCCTTGTACATTTGATTTAGTTCACACGAATTGTGTGGTATTTGCATGTTGACGAATATACGCCAGAAAAGAGAATGGGGTTGCTTTCCTATCTGGATCAAGATGGTATATAAAGTTTATACAGATTCATACCTATCTGAGAGAGTAATATCTTATGTCTTATTTTGTGTCTGTTATTAACCTAGCTAGTGAGAGTAAGATGATGTCTCGAGCTGGTTAGCGTGTATGATATTACAATCTTGATCATTAGACCAATGATCAGATTGATTCGATGTGTGTTTTGCGTGTTTTGATGCCTTTTGGAGGCACTTTGTCTCACCTTATACATGTGGGGGTTATGATCAAGTTAGTTAAGACATCCTTAAATTATAGGATATAACTTACTTATTGTATAAGATTTGGTATTCTATCTTTAGAGTACTGTGTTACAGATATATGGAGAGAAACAACAATACGAATAACTATACATGGAATAATCTAATTTTGTGTAATTGGGTTTCGTTCCTCTGACACTGCTCTTCAAAATGATTTTGAACTCCACTGTCGGTCGCCCGTGAACCCCAAGTGTGCTGCTGCCTTGTACTCCTCTCCTCAAGCGGCAAAGCCACACTTCCATCTATGAGTTGAGTTGCCTCATGTCAGTGTTGTAGCTTTATAGGTATTATACTAACTACAGTTATGTTATAGTGTTTCTTTCATATGTTGCAATGGTATTTCTTGTTCGTTGCACTAGTTATGTTTGAATGTTACATCGTCATGGTCTTGCATCAAGTGTTTTCCCCCTTCACAAGGAAGACTGTCTGCGTTGCACCCTGTTAGTTTCAATTTTTTGTTGCAAGCATATATTTAATAATTAATCGGTGTCTAGGGAAATCAACTTTTGATTGCAACCGTCATCACGATGCTAATTTTATTTTGTTTCTCCCCGTTGCGATATGTTGAAGATAGAACGGCTAAGATCAAACACCACCCACTCCTTTCTTTGATCATGGGGTGGCGGTGTATTTGCATTTGGGGATGACTTCCGTTGTTTACCAATGCGGGAGGTAATCTCTCCTCTGAATGAACAGAATTAAACCACCAGTCCACCACCAGTAAACATCTACTACAGGTGGCCTCTTGCATTTGAGAAAAGTGTGGCTATTTAAGGCCAGAAAAAGAAAAGATAACAAAACAGTTATTCCATGATTCCATCTGTGGGAATTCGATCCGAATTTTCTTGACAGAAAATAGAAAGGAAACTAATGACTCCGCAATACATTCATTACATTTGGATATCCAGACACAAAGAACCAAGCAAAGAACAGGAAGCCGATTCGAATCACATAAGAGATGGCCCAAGGCAGACTAATTTTATTTCAAATGCCATGCCAGTCTTGGTCGTACTGACCCTAGGTGCAAAATAAAAACCGCAACTATCTTGTGCGGATATCCCGCTCTCTAAGGCTTCTTTACGCCTCGGCAAATCTGAAAAAACAAAACAACAATCAAGAAATAATGAAATTTTTGCACAAGCACTCCAACAAAGTATCACGGAAGTGGCTAGTCATATGATCGCATTGCTTACCCCAATTCAGAGAGTTTCAGGTGGGCCTCGGCATAATCCACAAAGAAGGCGTCCTCATCCTACAATTCAAGCAACATCCATCTAGATTAGAAACAGAAAACGAACTCTTTAGAAAAGAAAACAATGCAAGGATCAAGGGTGTACCGCAGCATATTTCTCCACGAGTGGATGGAAGGCAGGGTCAGCCAGGAGGGCTTTGTCGCTTGGCAGCTGAAGAAGGCCTTCCTTCTCGCCACTCAGAAGCTCCCTGTTGAGAGGTTTTGAATTTCATTTTGAGTTAACAGGGAAAAAAATCTGTAGCCATTCATCAGCAAACAAGCACAAGCCGCCTGCTTTAAAGTAAACAGAGAGCACGCACTTGAAGTAAGAGTTGTCAAAGATCAACGGGTTGGACGTCCAGGCTCCCTCAAAGCCAGACCTCTCCTTGTGGCATCTTCCCTACAGAAGAATAGAAGATAATTGAAGCTGCATAAGGAACTGTCCAAGTCGCTAAACAATACAGTAGGCAAATTGCACAACTGGACCAACCAGTGTGTGACCACCAGAAAGAGCAACTATGTCCTTGTCATTCAAACCCATCTGCGTGGAAAAGACCTGCCTGAGGTGGTCAGAACCTGGAACAACAGCCAGCACGCCATGTCAGGTTAGTTATCTCGCATATACAAATCGACACACTGTTGATTAAGGAATACAATCAATATGCAGCATTAACCCTCCCCATATAAGAGAGAAGGCTAATGGATACACAGCACAAACTAGGTGTTTTCCATAAACAGAGCTCGAAAATTTTAGTCTTATGTAGGTTACATAAAACTGCCTGAAGCATGAACGAATTTTGGAACTGGACTCGCAATATCAACAAAAATCAAATATTTAGCCTAAAAAATTTAAGCGTGATATGACAAGAAAAATCCCACAAGTACAAATGCAGGCCATAGATATAACATCGCTGATACATTGAGAAATGGTAAAGCATGTTGTTTGAAAAACAAAATTGCGCTGTTGTCAAAGACATTACACGATATTACAGGAGTAACAACACCATGGCTCATGCTTGTTAATATAGAGGATGGTGTATAAATTTTACCTTGGGTGGCATCAGGAAGACGACCTTCTGGAGGAGGCTCAGGCTTGTCCTACAAACACAGCACATCATCAACATCCACAACCAAAACTGCAAAATACAAGGAAAGGAAACAACAGTGTACAGGACACAGAAGAAACAACTGTCCAGTAATATATTTTTCATGAAAAATCAGATGCACCCAGATTCCAACTCTACTGTACCCATGATGGTAGAGGACCTATATAAGGTCATGGCTTAATGCATCTGACATTAAATGTGCAAAATATAATGGCTAAACTGTTGCTATCCCATAGCTACAAGTCTAGAATGAATTACCCATGATATATTGCAGCATTCTAGACAAGGACAGGAAGGACAAATAATGATCTAACACTAACAGCCATAAATCAAATACTAAGAATAGAGTGGGAGAGGTGAACATTAATTATCATTTGTAATGTAATGTGCCACAAGTGAATAATTATACAGAAAATATGAACAAAAGCAAATTAGGTTGCCGAAGAGACAATGAGCGATTAATCTCAATATTGAAGACGGACTTTCAACTCTGAACTACTGATAGTATGAACCTAAACTGTCGCCCTTGGTAAAAAAAAGACATAATCAGCATGCAAAATCCGGCTATGCGGATGTGCATACCGTAGATAAAAAAATGAAAAGGGTTTTGGTTGGGAAATGAGCGATCTCACCTGCCTGCCGGGATGGAAGGGGACCTCAGGCCCGCCGGTCACCTCAACGGCCACAACGCCAGCAAGCTGCCATGCCATCTTTTTATATAAAAAAACAAAAATGCAGTAAATTTGCTCCTGGAATTGAGATCAGGTGGATACCTGGTAGAAGTCGGCGTAGGAGAGAATTGGGACTTGCTCCTTGATGGGCTCGAGCAGCCTGACGGCGATGTCGAGGCCGGCGTTGGCGCCGTGCGACTGCTCGGCGGGATTCTTCATGGTGCCGAAAGGACCACCGGTCCTGGTGGCGACATCGAAGGTGCCCGCCGAGTGCCAGCTGCAAGGAAGAAGCGGGAGGGTAAGATCTGGAAGGTTCTAGAAGAGGGAGATCTCGGGTCGGGAGAGGGTTGCTTACGCGAGGCGGAGCATGAGTGGCGCGCAGTTCTTCTCGGCGATGAGACCGCGGAGCTTGCGCTTGGCCTTGGCGACGGCCGCGTCGTACTCCTCGCTCACCGTGGGGTAGCACTTGCCCATTTATAGCATAGGAGCAGAAGCTTCTAGTAACGGATCCACGGCCGTCGGATCCTGGAATCGTGCGGTGAGCAGGCTGGTGGGCGTTTCGGTAATTTTGGAGAGCGTGTGAACACGGCAGATTCTCCCGGGGAGGGGGCGACGTGGAGGGCGCGGATTGGCGCTTGGATCCGAAATTTTCTCTTCTCCGCTCCGTGGGGTCTGGAGTCTGGACGAGCCCTCCTTCATGCATCTTGCCGCTTTCTTTTGCCTTATTCTTCGTCTCCTCTTTTTTTCCGGCTCTTGTGTCGTCTTGCTTACTATCGTCGTCTCAACTATTTTTTATGTCCCATACATATACTAAGAATCTTCGTCGTCGTCATATATCATCTAGATCAATCAAATCAAATGGCCCAACGGATATGGTATTACTACATTAATCAATCAATCAGCCCTATCTGCATTTGACAATTTGCGCTGTCACAGAACAAAGATTAACCTAAAGTAGGAGTATTATCATTACTATTTTAACGTCCTAGAACCAGAGTACCAGACCCCGCTTAACCAACCGCTGCTTAGCTTTTCTTACCCCCGGTGCCTCAGCTTTCAGATTCTGCATCGTCCTGGCACTAACAATTAACAACGAAACCAAACCATTGCGCTGTGCACTATGTATTGTATGCGATGATTTTTGCATTTTCAATTGGATCTCCTCTCCGAGTAATCTTTACAAGGCTCTTACTGGGTCGACTGAAAAGTCCACAAGGCAAAACGTGTGATTCGTGCCACCGCGGTTCTGGCGAGGTTTCAGCCCCAGCAAATAATCCCACAGCAGATTCAGCTACATTTGCTCCTGAACAATGTTATAAACAGATATCAAGATCTCCACACTAATCAAGATTATGATAAGCCATTCCAGAAAATCAGACTTCCTGTTCTGAAGGATCTCCTGAAGAAAACGAATGTTGTGCTGCAGGTTAAAAGTATTGCAAATAACGTAAGGACACAATGCATGCCTTTGTAATGCAAAGGATTAAAAAAGTCAAGTGAACTACAAAAATTTTCTACATCACGGCATGAGTCTTACCTCAACAAATTTCAATTTAAAATCAAGGTTCCCAAATCTTTGGGTTAACTCATATTCATCTCGAAGGTATTCCCAAATCTGAGCATAGTTTGCGTTCTTCCAAGCAATGTCTGACCTGGAATTGACAAAGTCCTACGGTAAGTATGTGCAAACAGATAAAGCTTTCCAAATAATTGTGCATGCCATATAGCAAATTTAAAGTTTAAACGAAGAAAGCCAAAAGATTAATCCAATACAGATCACACTGCTGGGATAAAAGTAATAACATTGAACTAACAGTCCCATTAAACTGATACAAATCACACAACAATGACCAAAAAACAGACCTAAATCCAGTGGGCAACAAATACTACATTTCCCATTATTCTAGCATCCTGCTTTAGGAGAGCCTTGCATTCCAAATACTATTACCCCACTCATGGAACACTCAAACAACATATCTGTCAGGGTCGGCATAGTTTACCACCGCAGAAAGAATAAGGAAGAAAAGATTAGTCTGAATACCTCATCCAGTTCTCTATTATCTCATCTCCTTTCTCCAGCCAGCGCAGATCCATCATGGATCCTCCGGCACCCAAGCTTCCCTGACCAAGGCCTCCTAGCACACATAACTATCCCATGCATTCCCAGCCCTCTACTCATAACAGCTTGGTATCAGAGCCGATGGCTTCCGAAGCAGCAGAGTCTTCGGCTGATGGAGGCGGTGACATGATGAACAAGCTGCAACAGTTCATGGAGACGATCATCAGCAGAATGGCAACCAAGGCAGATCTTGATTGCATGGCTACCAAGACGGAGTTCGCAGACATGAGTCGTGCTGTGGCCTTAAACAACTTCCGTGTGACAACGATGGAACAATCCCCAGGAGGACGGGCAACCTCGGTGGTATCCGGTTCAGCCCGCTGAGGAGAAGGCATCATGCCCCTGCTAGACAGCAACAATTTCGCCAATCCAACTCCGGGCGACCATCTGAGATGATGGGTGGAGTACCATGTTTCTACAAGTTGGAGTTCCCTAAGTATGACGGCAAGGGTGATCCATTAAATTGAATAAATCACTGCGAGCAATTTTGTCGTGGCAAGGTGGCAATGGGTACCTGAAACCTGGTGGGTTTTTACCCTATTAGGGTGATCCATTAAATTGAATAAATGTTCGCCCGCGGGTCTATTAATGATGAAAAATAATACCCACCGGTACACGGGTATAGGTATGGTTTCACACTATCCGTACCCGCTACCCAATGGGCCATTTCGTGTAAGTCCTGTAGATAAGTAATACACCCAACAAGTAGCCCATTTTCAGTGGCCCAATCCAGTGAAAAACCCTAAGTCGTGCACTCCTGCTTCACTGCTTGACTGCTTCTCCCTTCAGACCCTTCTCAATCCTCACTCCTGGTGACTATACTCCTCACTAGTCACTACTCACTCCTAGTAGGCTAGCGGCGTGCAGCCACTGAGCCACTGTAGCGTGTTGCACAGGCAGTAGCACAGCTGCACAGTCTTGCCGCTCCTGTGGGCTGCGGCTGTGGCTCAGAGCCTCAGATGCTTGGTGGCTGTGGTTCCAACAGCCAGCCTTCGCCCTCCAGTGCAGGCCACAGGCGCTAGGTTCTAGCCTCCGCACTCCACAGTCCGACGGCCAGCAGCCATCGCCTAGCCCTACCCCTGGTTATGTACAAAGCTTATGTACTATTCTAGAATGATTATATGTTGACTTGCTGATTGAATTAGAATTCCGTTATTACAATTCTGGAATAGAATGGTTTATGGTTGGTACTTGAGGAGATAGCCGCAGTTCTTCACCCTGAGTGTTGATGGGTCTAGGTTACCCGCCAGTATATTTTACCCGCACGGGTATGGGTTTGGGAGAAAATTAGACCCGCATGTATATATGGGTAATCTAACAGAGAGATTTTTTTCTTAACGGGTATGGATTTAAGATGATCAAACCTAATGGGTATAGACCCATTGCCATCTTTGGACGACAGTGACTATGTGTGGCATGCAATATATCATCTCACTGGCGTCGCGCAGGAGTGGTACTTCCATTATGAACACAATCACGGTCCTCCAGATTGGGAATCCTTCAAAACATTATGCCACGTGCGGTTCGGACCACCAATACAAAGCAATCCACTCAGGGAACTCAAAAAGCTAGTGCAGTCAAGTTAGGTGGATATGTACATAGAGCATTTCCTAATGCTCGCCAGCCGCATCCCCTAGCCATTAAGCGAAAGACAACAAGTGCAACTGTTTATCACAAGATTGCAGGAAGATATTGGTATGGAAGTGGAATTAAGATAGCCGACAGACCTTCAACAAGCAATGAGCCTGGCTCGTGCTTATGAGAAGAAAACAAGGTTTCCAGGCACTACTCGAGCACTGGGGAAGCCTTTCAATGGGGCAGTTTCGCCGATGCACCAGCAACAGCCACAACAACAGCAACAACCTCGCCAAATACAGCAGTGGAGTCTTCACAGTGCCAGTTTCATCGTTTGTCACCTGCAGAGTTTGCAGAACGATGGAAGCAAGGCCACTGCTATAACTATGACGAGAAATTTGTTCAAAGACACAGATGCACTCGATTATTCTATATCGAGTGTGATGATGGTGATGCAGCTAGTTGGGATGGCCTGCCAGACGAAACAGATTCAGAACCACATATTTCACTCAATGCTGTCAGTTGTGGACGGTGTAAATACAATGTCAATGTGTTTGCCCGTGCAATTTGCAGGAGAACAGATGGTGGGACTGGTTGACTCAGGACTACGCACAACTTCATTAATGCACAAATCACACTCCGCCTTGGTTTATCTTTGGAATCAATGTGGCATGGGCTGCAGTTGGTAGTGGCCGATGGGGACCGGTTGTCCAGTACAAGACTTTGTGCGCACCTGCTCTGTTTGCCAGCACAAGTCTCAACATTTGCACTCTATAGGCTTGTTGCTACCTCTACCGATACCAGCTCGGGTTTGGGAAGATATTGCAATGGATTTCATTGAGGGTCTTCCACGCATCCACGACAAATCAGTCATCCTCACGGTTGTGGATCATTTCTCCAAGTATGCCCATTTTCTTCCACTAGGGCACCCCTACACGGCCACATCAGTTGCATAGGTCTTCTTCAATGAGGTGGTGCGCCTCCATGGCATTCCGTGTTCGATCGTCAGTGATTGTGACACGGTATTTACTAGTGCATTTTGGACTGAACTCTTCCGGCTACCCAGTGTGAAGCTTCACCTCAATTCAAATTTTCATCCTCAAAGCGACGGTCAGTCGGAGGTAACCAACAGGGTTATTGGCATGTACCTCCGCTATCTTACAGGAGATCACCCTCGTCAATGGTTACGGTGGCTGCCTTGGGCCGAATACTTGTTCAACACAACATTTCAGTCTTCACTACATTCTACACCGTTCCAGGTGCTTTATGGATAGCCACCACCTTCATTGTGTTCCTTTGTTGGTGGCTCCCATCGAACACCAATTGTGGAATCGTTGTTGTGAGATCGCGACAGCTTTCTACAGGAAATTCAGAACGTCTTCTACAAGCTCAGGATTACGCTAAGCTCTACTATGGTCATAAGCATCATGACATGGCTTTTGGTGTAGGCGAGTGGGTCTGGGTCCGCTTGCCCCATCATCAGGCCGCATCACTTCCGGGATTCCGCAGTGACAAGCTTGCTCCCCGATTCTATGGGCCATATCGTGTGGTTGAAAGGATCAGAGATGTTGCTTATCAGCTACAACTGCCCTAGGGTGCCCGCATCCATAACGTCTTTCATAGATGTTTTCAAGTCATTCCATGGCAATCCACCCGACAGTCCACCTGCGTTGCCCTCCTTGGACAACGGCAGGGTCATTCATGTTCCAGCAGCATTGCGCGGTCAGCTTGCTCATGGTATTCGTCAAATACTCATTCAATGGAAGGGCACTTCTCCAGAGAACGCCACTTGGGAGGATGAAGATGACTTCAAGAGATGTTATCCTGACTTCCAGCTCGAGGACGAGTTGTTTCCGAAGGACGGGAGAGATGTCAGGGTCGACATAGTTTACCACCACAGAAAGAATAAGGAAGAAAAGATTAGTCTAAATACCTCATCCCGTTCTCTATTACCTCATCTCCTTCCTCCAGCCGGCGCAGATCCATCACAGATCCTCCGACACCCAAGCTTCCCCGGCCAAGGTCTCCTATCACACATAACTATCCCATATGTTCCCAGCCCTCTACTCATAACAATATCAGAATTAAATTTGACAAGGACTCTGAAGTTCTTCAGCATTATAAAAGCAAAACTAAAGTAAACTAGAAACAAAGTAAAAGCTTATCTTAGATAAACAGCATTAACAACATCTTCATGGACACAAATATAAATGTCTGAATGGTGCATAAAACAAATGCTACTCTAGCAGGATAACACATATGTGCAGTGCTAATCAATATGCAACAGAACCAAACAGCGTGCAAAAAAGCGCTTAATGTGGGAATGGACCGATGAAATTTAGATGAATAATTCTTAGTATGGTGCTCAGCTCACCTTTCAAAAAGCCCAAGCTTGAGAATAACATCTGCCAAGTTAGAATTAGCCTTTCCTACCAACTGGAAAAGCTTTTTTCTTTCCATTGTGAAGGTACCAGTTTTTTCCATTCCACGGTTAATATCCGTGAACTCAGCTACCATTCCATCTACCTAATAATGAAGATGAATAAATAGATATTTCCAGGATTCCTGGCCATACATGTGAAATTAACTTGTACGTACTTGCCGGATATAATAGTCAAGCGCAATACTCTGACCAAGGACACTTCCAATCGTACGAATTCCATCGATACTCAGGTCCCTAAGTATGATGAAGTCAAGCCCACCCTGCATCCACGTCTCCAAGGTAGGCTTCTCAACAACAGCATAATCTGAAGTTGAAGGTTTCAAGTTTTTGTGCCCCAAAAGATTCCAAGAATTAGATTACCACGAAAGTAGTAACAACGATAAAATGCAGGAAGTAGTGAACATGCATACAGCTAGGTTTAAGGACTTTTTGGATGTCTAGCTGCCTTTGCCCAGCCTAGCTTGGCTGAAGTGGAATATTTGGGCTATGAACTATAGACCAGTTTGGCAAGATAGTTTGTTTAGTCATCCAGTTTGTAACAAACATGCTAAGAGATTAGTAGCAGTTGGCTTATTGCAATGAAAAATATTACCAGGTTGTCAAATTCCATATGAACTCCATTTTATCAGATTTGCACTTGGAATATTAGAATGAAAATTAGTAATAACTTGCCAGTCCAATGAGTGGCACTGCTCACAACCAGAAACTGACAATAAAATAAAGCTCAAGTTAGTTGCTTGCAATTCTATGAGAGACTCTCCCATGTGGGCATGCTTCAATCCAGAAAATCAACCCAACCCCCCACCGCTGCCACATACAGACAAAACAAAAAGGGAAGGAAAGAAAACAAGGCAATGATTTCCCTTGCTTAAGATCTAAATAGCAGCAGTTTATACTAAGAGGAAGAGGCATGGTCGTTATAGACCTACAGCAATACAGCCAGGAGATGAATAAGAAATAAAAGACTGAAAGTGTATGAACAAAAAATAGCTAAAACTTTGTCTGTAAACCCTGTAATTTACAACTAATTAAGCTTGTTTGCCAGTTATTCATTAATGAAAACCATTTAATCTTTAAAGTGTAGCCTTCTTTGGAGGCTTCTTTCAGCATGGGATATGCTCTAGTCAACATCATATCACCATCTAACATGGAATAAGAAAACCACCAAATATCCATGTTCCAGTATTAACTTCTCATTAGTTATCAAGACAGCATTCATATGAGAAAAATGGTCAACAGCAGTCACATAAGATAGATTTTTTAATAACTCTACCAATTCAGGAGATGTGCTTGTCTTGAGTAGAGCAAGGGTTTACCATCTTTTCTCATCTCTGGAAGTAACCCTGTTGCATGTTTATCAACAATTTTCAGGTATCCATCTGCTTCATGATCAGAAACATTAAACAGCACAATGGAGCCATATTGGAACACCACCATATAGTGGCAATGACTTTCATCTATGATACCAGCCTTAAAACCCTGAAAAAATAAGATGAAATCAGTAGTAGCAACTTAGTACCTCCCCAAGAAAGGATAAATATCACCCTTCTAAAGAACTATAAGTGCAATCATGCTTGCATAGTAGCTAGAAGTGAGAACTATGATAAGTTCTAAGCAGGTTGGCATGATCCAATAAAACACAAAAGCAATCAACTCGCAGGTAGGATCATATGAACATATTAGACAATAATCAAATGCCATCAATATTTGAGTCGGTCATTCGTCAAAACACATGTGCATCTAAATGTTCGGTGAAACACAAGAAGATTGAGCATTTGGAAAATCATCTGAAGAATATGAACACATTATAAAGCAGCTTATTAAGCTCTACATAATATTGTTTTGTCAAACTAGGTAAAAGAGAAATGTTGGTTGCAAGGACACTTGAACATATATTCTCGTCCCATTCACCCCTATATATATTCTATTGTTGGAGGTAAGTCATGGACCCCTTCGGCAATGGGCAGTGGCAAAGACCACTGATGATGGCAAAGACTCCGACTGATGGCGAAGACCACCGATGGCGGCGAAGACCAAGGTAGATGACGATGTTATGTGGAGAGATGTTAGCTGATTAGGCATGATAAGAGTCCTTAGGAGTTAAGATAGTTAATCTGTTAGCTAAAGATAAGAATCCTTAGGAGTTAAGATAGTTAATCTGTTAGCTAAAGATAAGAATCCTTAGGAGTTAAGTTAGTTAATTACTTTATCTATCAGCTAAATCAAGGGATATTTAATAGCAGATTAGATCTATTTGCTAAGAGATTAGATTGTACTCAGGCTATAAATATAGCAGTCTGTTGTACCTCTTTAAGCAAGGAATAATAATTATCAATCTTCTAGTCTTTCTTCTTCATCTACCAAAATAGCGTCTAGGCGACGAGGGGAACAGCCTCTAGCCAGCGCTTCTCACAGCTACTACCTCTGGAGCTTGGGTTCTCCCCCAAGCCATAATAGACGAAGACCGCCAATGATGGTGAAAGACAACGACATCAGCAAGCACAATGCACGCCGGAAGAAGACTAGAAGTGATTGTAAGAGAGCCATCTATAGTCTAGGCTAGCAAAGTCTAAGTCAGATGGCCCAGATAGCTAGACCCATTTAGGCACACAGGTTCACTAGGTAGTAATGGCCCATTGGCCTATGATGTACTAAAAAGATGCAAGTACCCAAACTGTCTATGTGGACAGGGGTAGCAATGTAAAATCCTAGGCCTAAACCCTAGGGCTATAAATAGGCCTATGGGGAACTGTAGCAGGGAGATTTTTTTGAGAAATACACCAGTAATTACTCCCAATTCTCTGTTGCTGCATAGCACAGCAACATCTATAAAGGCAACAAGAGACTTGTGAAGCTGTGCATACCACTAAAAGCATCATGTATGTTATCATGCACTAGACTGGAGAGCAATGAATCACCGATACATGAGAAAGGCTGCCGTACCCGTATCTGATATGGCGATACGCCCCGATATGCGTATTGGGAAGTATCAGATTAATTCCATTTAAAAATAAATAATTTAATTCTCGATACGTGATCGATACTTGCTGATACGTGCGCTCGATACGTTGGCCCAAGGCCCATCCTAAACCCTAGCTATACAAATATCTCTCTGAGTCTTTGTCTCTTCTTGCTCTCTCCGCCGGCGGTTGAGAGTTGTTATTGGCTTCTTGCAGCAAGGAAGAGAGGGAGAGGGAGGAGAGAAAGGCTTGGGATTTTGCTGATTCCAAAGAGAACTCCAACATCCAAACATCTAGTGGCTGCTCGCTGTCGTCTCCCAAGCCCGAGCCTCCATCTCGTAAGTTCGGTTGCTCCGTTGCTGCATTGTTGCTTGACTGCTTCAAGCCTTCTATCTCTGACTCTGTTTCTTAGTGACGATGGTGATCAATCTCAGCACCCTGGGCCCTTCCTCCATGCAGGTGTTGTAGTAGCCGTAAATGAAGGTCAGGACATCTTGATCTGCGTCAGCATTTGGTGAACACTGAACAGTTAATTAGCATCATACAGATTAAGCTCCCGGTAAGCTCTGATTACAGGAGACTGGGTTGATGCCTGCAAAAAAGTTCTCTTTTGCCGCATTGTCAGATCATTACATTATGTAATGCACTAATAATGATTGATTCTTTTAAACTTTCTGCCGTTATGTATGTTATACAGTGTTTTAGTAGGCGCTAGGCGCTAGTCGAGCATTGCCCGGGCGCCTAGCGCCTAAGAGCGCCTAGGCGGCGCCTAGGTATCAGCAACTCCAGCAAATCAGCAACAAGTCAGCATTACATGTTCAATAGAAACAGCAATCAAAACACAAGTTTTAGCAAAGGTCGAGCAAGACCCAATGCAAATCCTTGCCTCGCAAACTGCAAATAAAGTCCCAAGGGGTGATTTAAGGTGATTTAAGGTGATTTAAGTGTAGTGGAGGGCTAACACAATATGAAGCAAAACTTCGTTCTAGAGTTGGAAATCATCTCTGACCTCTCTAGAAGAAGAGATGTCGCGAATGAGCCGCCGGATGGCATACCGCACGGACAGCACGCAGTTCTCTAGGCCATCGTCCTTCTCAACCTCCATCTATGATGGGCCATCACCATCTGCGGCTTCACTCTCCCCCACGCACCCTTCTCATACACCGTCTACACCTGTTGGGACGGTGGGACAGCGGTGCGCGGGAGGGCGACGGACGGCGAGCAGCGACGGCGGTGGGCGGATCCAAGCAAACCCTAGGCCTCACTTGAACTCCTAAACGCGAACCGCACGCAGGTCCCCCTGTTTTTCTACACTCCTGATGTTTTTTTTCGCGCTGGCGCAACGTGGGCGGGCTCGGCGCCACCGCGCCCAGGTGCCTGGGCGGCGCGGTCAACCGCCTAGGCACCTGGGCTGCCTAGCTCGCCGCCTAGGGGCAAATCGCGGTGTCAAGGAGGTGTCTAGCGTCTAATGGGCGCCTAGGGCCGACTTTTAGAAGAGTGATGTTATATTGTTATTGTCTAGCATATTAAGTTATTTTTATTTAAAGAAAAAATAAGAATATATTAACGTATTATATGTACTCGCCATATCGACGTATCCTAGCTTTGGGGGATTCGGCGTATCGCCGTACCCGTATCGCGTATCGGTGATACATAGCTGGAGAGTATATCTCCATTCAATCACAACCTGTAGTATTCCAACTGAGCATTGCATTAACTGAAAATAGGGAGGTAATGCCCCCTCTATTTTTGAATTCTAGAAAATTCAACCACCAGCTACACTAGTTCAACTGAGCATTGCATTGAATTCCACCTGCGTCGACCATCGAATTGACCATGGTATTGCGATAATTGCCTAACTGTCAGATAGATGGAAGGATATGAGGGACTAACCTCTGGGTCTCCCTTGACATCGTAGTATCTGAGGACGACGTAGTTGGTGGCACGCGAGGTGGGTGGGATGACATTGAAGGAATTCTGGGACTGGAGGCTCTTGAGGTTGATGCTGCAGCGCGAGACAGGGTCACAAGAGTAAGCAGCGAATCCCGAGGGGAAGGAGGCGAAGAGAGGAGAAAGAACCTGGTGCAGGGGAAGTAGGCCTTGACGGGGACGAGGCGGCTCCTGTCCTCCTGCGTGGCCTCGAGGAGGTGTTCGTGGTAGTAGGCGTCGTCGTCGGAGGCGAGCTCGTCGGGCGGAGGCGGCGGCAAGGGTGCGGGAGAGGGGCCGTGGTCCTTGCAGTCGAGGTCCCTCCCGGGGGCAGGAGAGACGGAGGCAAAGGGGCGGAGGAGGAGGAGAGGGGG
>KE373175.1:115099-129408 GCA_000418225.1 Zizania latifolia
AGCGAGGGGAGGCCGCGGGGAGAGGAGCGAGCTAGGGTTCGGAAGGGTCTGGAAGGGGCGGGAAGGAGGAGGAGGGGCCTGAGGAGGCGCTTCTGGAAGGTTCGAATCCTGCAGAGCTCCATGTCCTCGTTGCGGCGGTAAGCGTGTGGACGCGAGGAGGAAGGAGACGAAATGGGAATTCATCACATCTCATCTGATCTGAGTAGGCCCATGGGCCACCCGTCTCTTCCATAATACCTGAATAAACGGGCCGGACATTCTTGCTTCTCTTCCATTTTGGCCATCTACTCCTATAAATGCATCAACTGCAGCTATTCCTATAATCTTAAACTCTTCTAAATAGTTTAGATTTTAGACAATTTTTAAGAATGTTTCACCCTTGCATAATAAAGCTTTTGTAAAATACAGTGAGCCCAGAAAAACAGTGTTTATGAATAAACAAAGCCATTTTTAGAGAACATCAAATTTTATTCACTCTATGAGAAGTTTGTCTCGGCTCCAAATGCTCGAGTGTGCAACTTAGGGTTTTCCTAGAATTTTGAAGGTGTTCATTAATTTTGAATTGCACAGTCAGAAAATAATTTTAAATAAAATCTGATGCAAAAATTAAGCTTTGCTCGCACATAAAAAATGACTTCATTTAGTTACAAATAATTTTAATGAGTCAATCGTATTTCATTTTTCTCATGTCGAGTTTTTCTAACTTGCGTATACTCCACAGTGCAAGTAAGAATTCTGGCTAAAGTTAATGTTGAGTAGTGTCCGTTTTAAAACACAAGAGTTAAGAAATAGAGATGTAAGGTGCGATGTGTATGTATGATGTATCACAGGGTCCGTTTTTAGTACGAGGATATCCAATTTGGAGTACTGTGATGTAGGAATTTGGTGATTTTGAAGATGAGGAGGTTGATGTGGACTAATCTAATGGTGAGGGAGACAGACCTTGTTGTTTTCACTGAAATATGTCACTAGCTAGCTGAAACAGGTTACTCTCACCTTATACCACAACTTTATGATGCTCAGACGATCAAGGACAGTAGAATCGTTTTGCTGAACGATATTTATTCTGTTGCAAAATCTCAATGTCACTCTCTTGTGTGTAGTGTAGATTGTGCCGTATTACAGCGCACGACGCAGATATCATTCCCTCCAAGTCCAAGATAAGGATGCAGCTCGTGCTCACGAATACCAGGAAAAAGCTTACGTTGTGACAGCGAGTTCCCACTTGGACTGGTGGCCAGCCTTTCTTTCTCGGGGATTCCCTTCATTTCGTGCCTTCCTATTGACGATTTTACCTGCTTCTGCTTGTTTGTTATTCATCATTCATGTCTCTCTTTGCTCCCAAGTCATACATTTACTCATGCTTTGACGGGCTTCAGCTCATCTAGCTCGTTACCACGTTCCTTATTTCTTCCCTTTTATTTGTTGCTGTTGAGGCCTTGGGGATTAAACTGGTAAAAACACAGTGCTCAGTTCTTTGTATTTCAAGCTAAAATGTCGCTTCCTCAGTTTGTACCAACACTTGCATGCTTAACATTTCCAGTTGCGGCCTGTGTTGCTAGTGGAAAATGGTTTTGATTCTGTTGACTGATCTGCAAATGATCTATGGACATGAGCAGAACCAGACCTACCATCTAAACAAATAAATACATGCCGCGTAAGTTCGATCGTTTACAGCGAAGTAGATACTATTTCTATGCAGTATAAATGGCAATTGTACTAGAATTACCATGTGCATGCTCCTAAAAACTTCTTGAGTGCTACTGACCAAACGAAAAGAAGAAGAAAATTTCAGATAGATTAATGAGTAACAAAGTCCAAAAAATAACTTCATTATATTGCCTGCACACATTTGCCCTCTATTCAGGTCAGCTCAAACTGTAGAATCGTGTTTATTGTTTCTTCTGTTTGTCAAAATAACTTCATTTCGGCGGGTACTGGATAGTTTGTATATCCTGGTTAGATGTGAGTTGCATTCGAACAGCAAAAGAAGGGAACATAAAATGCAGAGCAGCACGACCAAGTATTGTTGTTGCAAAGACTTATTTTACCCTGACAGGCGCTGTGAAGAGAGTAAAACACTCAAAACAAAACGAAAATGAGAAAACGTTGTCACCGGTGCCATATGAAGAAAAGGCACGAAGAATGAAATCACGGGGCTGTGTTGCACAAGTCCAAGTGAAGCAAGCTACGAGGGAAGATGAAAAGGATTCACCTCAAGCCACACAAGAAGATGCAAAACAGGGCACATTAAAGCACTGCTCCTCAGCCACAACAAGCAAAAGGATAAGAGAAAGCAAGATGGTGCTCTCAGAATCTGATGACACGCTGCCTGCTTCTGCCTTGCCCCTCGTCTCCTTGCACGCCATTGCTCATCACCCTGGCCCAACCTGTTCTTACACTAGTTCCACCTAGTGGCACTCAACTGGCCAGGAGTCCTGCAGAGTTTATACACTAGAAATACTTATGTTGGTCGTTCGTATATAACCGGTATATTTATTTACTATTTGATATAAGTGTGGTACCTTAGCTTACACCGAACAGTAAAAACTTGTCTTTGGAATGAAAACATTCCAGTATTCTGCTGCAGATAGATAGAGAATGGATGGAGTTTCGAGCGTTTCTTTCCCGTCTGATAAAAGAAGGAGCAAAATTGTACTGGAACACGTACAGAAAGAAGTCCTGTGCAATAGAGACATGAACCATGATGGCGCTGCGTTGCTGCGCACTTGGGGTCCATCATCTTGTACAAATAGATTAAAAAATATTGTTATGAAGTAATATGTAAGAGATAGGTAAGAAATACTTAGATTTCTTGATTTACAAACATAATAACAATAATAAATTAGAAATGAAGTCTTTTTACGGTAAAGTTGAAGAGTGAAAATTATGGTAGTAGTAGTAGATGTAATAAATGTGTGTCACTAGGTTTAACCTGCGAAGGATGAGACACACCCATGTAACACATCTCACTTCTCCCTCTGGTTGCAGTCGACTAAAACACAAGCATATTTATTATCCTGTATATAACTTATTACCATAATTTTTATTAATGTCCCTCATCTGAAATTACTAAACAAATATGTCACAATCATAAACACGGCTATTCTGAAATCACTGAACATATCATAATAACCGTACACACACCTATTCAGATATATTGTTAACACGACATATTTACCCATAAAATATGTCTCTTCCTTTAATGGCAACCTCACACTATGTGTCTGTGGTGATTGGTATAGTACTAGTACAGCAGTACAGCTTGACCCTGTTTTTATTAATTGGTCGCCGGTGACTTGTTAACTTGGTCACCAGTAAAGCCTTTTAACTTGGTCATGTGTGGTGCTGGGCTTTTTTATGTTAGATCCGTATATTTTTGGTCTGAGGCAGGTGTTTAAACATATAAGCATAAAATGCAGAGCAGCACAACCAAGTATTGTTGTTGCCGACTTATTTTACCCTGACAGGCGTTGTGAAGAGAGTAAAACTCTCAAAACAAAAGGAAAAGGAGAAAACGTTGTCACCGGTGCCATACGAAGCAAAGGCACGAAGAAGGCGGGAGATGGACCGTTGCACAAGTCCAAGGAGGGAAGATAAAATGACGGGGGAGGAAAAGGATTCAGCTCAAGCCACACAAGAAGATGCAAAGCAGGGCACATTAAAGCATTGCCCCTCAGCCACAACAAGCAAAGGATAAAAGAAAGCAAGATGGTGCTCGCAGAATCTCATGACCTTACCCGCCTTTGCTCAACACTCTGGCCCAAGCTTGCTCTTCCACCAAGTGGCATTCAACTGGTCTGCAGTCCTGCTCCTGCAGAGTTTATACACTAGATATACTTATGTTGTTTGTCTGAATTCCATTTAGGATATGTTTGATTGAGCCGTAGATTCTGAAAAAGCTGCTATGAGCTATAAGCTATGAAAAAGCTGCTGTGAGCTATGAGCTGTAGAAAAACTGAGAAGTTGTTTGGTTGAAATAGCTGTAGATTTCTGTTTTGGTAGCCCCTGATGTTTGGTTACATTATTAATATACAATTTTGCATGTAAATCATTGTAATCATGAAATTTTGTAATGTTTATATTAAAATTATATATTTTTGAATTATACTAAAATGATACATTTTACTAAAATTTTACTTTTTCAAATTTTACACGAACCGGTATATTGTAATGGCATGGTGGGTAATTTTCGTTCAAAGTTGAATTGAGAAGCTGTAAAAGTTGAGGTCCCCAGCTTTCAGTTTGTACTGTGAAAAAGCTGGTTGGCCATTAGATCTGTTTGGTTCAGCTTCCAACTTCCTAGCCAAGAAGCTAGTTAGAAAAGCTAAACCAAACATAGTCTTATAATCGGTATATTTATTTACCATTTTCATTTAAGTATGAGAATTTGTTCTAAGCCTTGCATAATTTTTCATGCAAGCAGCACATCATGTTGTCCCTGGGATTCGGGCTGACTGCTTTAGCGTTGAACCTAGCTATGTATATATGTCTCAAGTTGGATATTTCTGATGGCGATTTGTGCGTTGTTAGCTTTATCAGATAGTGCTTTTGGTCAAGAGTTGATAAAAG
This sequence comes from Zizania latifolia, assembly GCA_000418225.1. NCBI lineage: Eukaryota > Viridiplantae > Streptophyta > Magnoliopsida > Poales > Poaceae > Zizania > Zizania latifolia. The sequence continues at coordinate 119,672 of KE373175.1, forward strand.
ATCACCAAATGATGCAGACAAATATATATCGTCATGCAATGCATGTCCATTCATAGTGTGAGTTAACAAAACCTAATATACAAGGCTAGTATTTTTCATGTATATATTTTTTCTTATATTTTTTCATGACTTATCTATAAGGCAGTTATCTGTAGATTTAGTAAGAGATATAATTCTATAGATCATCAAATCTCATATGATAGTTAAGTTATTTCCTACTTTATAGGGATATCTTAGAGCCTATTTGGATAAACAAGACTAACAATTAGTTACTAAAAATTAGTTCTAGTTGATCTAAACAAGTGAGCTAATATATTGGCTAATTGTTAGCTCTTTGCCTAGCTAACTATTAACCTATTAGTCCACAAAACTAGACTAATATGTGTTTAATAGTAAACTTTAGACTCTATTGCCCCTTGCCCCACTGTAGCAAGGGTAAAATTAACTTTAGTCATCTATTAGCTTAAAGTAGATAAACGTCGTTGGATTAATTTTAACCAACTAACTATTAGCTCTAACTATTAGCCAGCTAACTATAAATTTTAGCCCATCCAAACAAGTCCTTAATCAACTCATCCCATGTTATACTGACTACCACATATATAAGGTGAAGTAGGACATCTAGCCTAATATAAATTGAGCCCATATAAGTGTGTGTACGATAAATAGTAACATTTTACTAGTTGAGCAAGAGTAGTACCAACCCATAAATTCACGTGTTCTAACCATAGCATCTCTGAGTTAACCCTTTTACACAAAATAAGAATGAAAGTGTAAGTAAGGTGCTATGCGTGCGTGGCATATGTGACGGCACTGGATGCATGGTTGTGTGTTAAGAGGAAGAGTTACTGATTGTTTGCTCTAGTGTGGATATGTTGCCGACGAGGACGACGGGTCCTTTTGAGGGCAGGTGTATGTGACATCTAACTCAATATGAATTGAGCACATATAAATGTGTGTATGGTGGATAGTACTATCTTACTAGTTGAGCAAGAATAGTACCAACATATAAACCCAAATGTTCTAACTAATTAATCATTTTATATGAAATGAGGACGAAAGTATAAGTGTGGTGCGAAGCTAGGGTGTGAGATGAAGCCACGAAGCTTTTAAAGGCATCGAACACACACCCTCAACATATCTTAAACCACATTGATTACTAAGCAGATCCGTTGATGTCGATGTCCTTCTCTTAACATTTGACAACAAATAAAAGAAAAATACAAGCTATAAGAAAGGCCACAATTCATGAACAATGCATCATAATAGTCTGAGAAGAAATAATAAATGAAAGGGAAAAGGTTCAGATAGCAAACTATATATATAGTTTTGATAGGAGCGGATTTCGAAGTGATTAGTTGTAAATTGAAAAATTTGAAGACAAATTTATTAAGCTCTCCATCTTTATTACTGACGTTAGTACGGATGCTTAGGGCGGCTGCAAGAAGTAAGAAGAGACAAGGAGAGGTGAGATGATTAAAGGAGATTGACAACATGTACATTCCTCTGCCTCCTGTCTACTTACTACTCAGGCTAATAGACATAATATAGTTAGTTTTATCTTTTTATTATGTATACGTATGCATGTATATGGTTTTGAGACCCTAGTTTCAAGAGCCCTGAGTGACAGCGTGTAATAATAAAATGTGGCGTGGGCAGCAGCCATGCCTTATAATAATAAAATGGGCGCCTCTCGTAGTATTTTATGGGCCGGCCCAGAAGGCCCAACGCAGCAGATCTGCGGGGGACACGTGGCCTAGCCATCGGAGGAGATCTGCGCGGATCTCGAAGAGCGCAGGGGCTTGACGCTTTTGGTTTCGTTCGTCGGATTCGGGCGCTCCCCACCACTATTGCTTCCTGTCGGAGAATCTCGAAATTTTAATAAATTAGATTTATACATTAAAACAGTATGATAGATTTATCGTGGGAAATAAGTATTTTATATAGTTGTGTCAATAATGTTTCTTACAAATATTTAAACAGAAAAAATGCCTAAGATGAGAAGGGATATAATAGCAGCAGCAGGCAGCAGCAGGGGATTCATGTGCCTGGCCCCCTCCCCGCCTCGCTCATTCCGTTCTTCCCGTGCCGCCGCCGCCTCCCGCCCGCTAGCAAGCATTGCGCAGGTAATTCTCGTTCTTCATCGTTTCATCCGGCTCCATCCCATGCAAGCGAATACTAAAGCTTACTGACTTCGGTTGGTCATTCTGCCACTGCCTGAGTTCATACACACTCGACTCGCAGGTAACCTAAAGCTTACCTGCATGCCCCCTCCCCCCTTCAAATTTACTACTCGCAACTCTCAAATCTGCCCTAATGCTGTTAGCTTCGTCGGCGGCCCGTCTGAAGCAAGGATTCCAGTGCCCTGTCTATCAAATTTGCCTACGCCAGTACTGTCTCTCAACACCTGTTCCCTTAAAATATGATTTTTCTCGGTTGTGATTTTCATAAGCTGCTGCCTCTTGTGCTTCGCTGCATAGCTTGGCTGCGGATGCAACCCCGGTAGCTGCCCCTGGAGGCAAATTAATATGCGCCACACCAGCTCTTCTTCATCAACCGAACGCCTTCCTTCACTCAAGCTCAGCCCTGTCAACCTCTTCGAGTCAGGCTGATGGGAAGCGACCGTCACCAGCCCAGCCCTGCCCTCGGAGATGGCAGCAGCTCCGTGCCTGTGGGCTACAGTGACCCGGATGACGGACCAGCCTCCGGCGCCCCGCAGCAGCAGCCGCAGGTCTGCTGGGAGCGCTTCATCCAGAAGAAGACCATCAAAGTCTTGCTAGTTGAGAGTGATGACTCCACCAGGCAGGTGATCAGTGCCCTGCTTCGTCACTGCATGTACGAAGGTGCGTTCGTTCATCTATCTAGCTAGCTTCCCAGTTCTGCTTACACCCCCTTTCTATCTTTTTATCCGCTTGTTTATTTATTGTCCGTCACTCAACCTGTTTGGTTTCCTGCTCCCCATCTCTGCTATGTTCTCATAGCTGGATAGATCCACATGTACAGCCTCTGCTTTAGATTTTGGTATAGTGCTTGCCTTCGGAAATTATGTCGTCAAGGACTGCACCAAACACAAACTCCACAAAATCATAGGGTTTTCAGGTTCGGAACAAGATCTTGAACGCCTCCACACCGGAAGCATGATCGGCAAGGAACAAGATCACTTGGTATATAAACCTGCCGATTGCTTTATTGTCAAATCACCTCAAGTATGGTGTGCTGACTCTAGTTTGACTAATTGATTGTGAAATCCATGCACCCTTTGTCATGGCAGCATCTAAAGCTGAATTTAAACTAGGTCAGATTAGGTGAATTAGAAACTTTGCTCTGTCTGAAAAAAATATGTTCAGCTTGTGGTGCTGATATAATCATCTCAAGGTCTTCAAACGAACACCTTACCAAAGCATTATGTTGAAAAAGGAAAAGATAACACAATCAAAACCAGCAACTTCTTCTTTTTTAATGGAAAAAAATCAGCAGTCTCTTGATTTCCAGATTAATCTCCACGATGTATGAGAGGTCAAATCCTTGAATTGATGGTTTCCAAGGTTTTCGAGATATTTTTTCATAGTTGTATGGAATTTTAGTGCTTGTATTTTGGATCGATGCTCTTATATTCGTTATCTTTAACTTGGATGCAATTTTCCCATTGATACATCGGATGTGAATGGAGCCACGGGGACAGTTTGTTGTTTCTGTGTCTTGTTGGATAACTCCTGACAGCAGTCGATTCACATTCTTCTCATAGGCCCATAGGCACGAGTTAAAACCTAGAATCTCTACCCATTCATGGGCCACACTATACATTGCCACAAGTTGTTTTCCTTCAATGTGTTTTACACCTTTTCCATCTTCCTATCATATTAGTGTTTGATTTTGGATTGGGAAATGATTCGATTCTATTTCAATCGCTAGCCTAATGTTAGTTTTGTTGCATTGCTCCCTGTAAACTTTGTTCCTGTCTTTGCCACTAGTTCTAGATATCACCACTGACCCTGTAAAAGGCTTCATATGTTGATGCTAGGAAAGTTGGTTAGCATGATATATTAGCGCAAGAAGACGGTTTTGGTAATACATCACTTTGCTGCTTTGGTTTTGTCGCTTCAATGCACAAAGTGGGTTTCTGCAGATAGGGAGGTCAAAAATCAGGTTGCACAACTCTCTTTAACATGCTCCATGTCGAAGCCACATTTGTAATCACCCCATACATCAATTTCCCTTCCTATTTGTTGGAACTGAATGAACAACATGAACATGTGAGGCTTTGCTTGGGGAAGCATTTTTTATTATCTTTCTTGGTCAGAAAGGCAGGATCTGTACCTCACCAATTAATATAAATAAACAAGGAATTGCACGGTGCCTTTTTTAGGGCTTAGACACTTAGCAAAGTTAAATTTGTATTTGATCCATGCTGGCCTGACATATGCTTGTGCTCGGTTCGTCTCCTATACAAATTTGGGGAGGAAGGAAAATTTTCAGAATTCAACATGAGAAGGTTGAAATTGTTGATCTAGCACTCATGCTCAAGTCTTCTGGTTTGTGCACGAAATAAAAACCTAATACTTTCATTCTAAAGTAAACTCAGATTGAATGTTCTAATGCATCCACTAATTTACTCAACCACCAATAATAATCATGAATTGTCCTAGCTAGCACAAATTCAATCCTTGTTTTGAGCAATTTGTTATAGACTAGCTAGCTTAAGGGTCCAAAAACCAGGGAATAGGGCCCTCGCCCTAATGTTGCATACAAGGTATTTTGTTGAAGTCATTTATGGCGTTAGATGACCTTTTTATACTTCCATTTGAATGTTTTAAGTCATTAATCCTTTTTCTAATGGGAGGAATCACATTCATTTTTCTAAAAGCTCTAACTTGAATTATTGATTTGTGATCCCATTCTTTCTGACTTAAGCTCAATTTCTGTATTGTATGCTTACTGTTTCAAGTGTTACAGTTTCAATTCAATTATACTCTTGTTTATTCAGATTTATTGTTAAGGATAGGGGGGCAAGTTTCTGAATGCACAAAATATTTTAGTTGTGTTGGTCTTTAACTGAGTGCTGTTATCTATTTCCCTGAAGTCATCCCTGCTGAAAATGGCCGACAAGCATGGACATATCTAGAAGATATGCAAAACAACATTGACCTTGTTTTGACAGAGGTTTTTATGCCTGGAGTGTCTGGAATTTCTCTATTGAGTAGGATCATGAACCACAATATTTGCAAGAATGTTCCAGTGATTAGTAAGCAGCTTTCCTCAACTCTAGAGTAGAATTCTTACACAAAATGTTGCTCTTGTCATTTATTTATTTCCGATGCTTTTAGCTGCTACACTGATGTGGTTTGCGTGCAGTGATGTCTTCAAATGATGCTATGGGTACAGTTTTTAAATGTTTGTCAAAAGGCGCTGTTGACTTTTTAGTCAAGCCTGTACGTAAGAATGAACTTAAGAACCTTTGGCAGCATGTGTGGAGACGGTGCCACAGTGTAAGTTGTTGTTGCCTGTTGGTCTAGTTTTCTGTATTAAATGTTCTGGAAAATCCAACAAGTACTCACTGCTGCTTCAAATTTCAAGTTCGGCTTTCATGCTTTTGGTTTAAACCTTTTTATGGGTCAAAATATGTGATTACTCTAAACTGAAGTTATTATTTTCGAATTCAGTCCAGTGGTAGCGGAAGTGAAAGTGGCATTCAGACACAAAAGTGTGCCAAATCAAAAAGTGGCGATGAATCCGATAATAACAGTGGCAGCAATGATGATGATGATGAAGATGATGGTGTAAGCATGGGGCCTAATGCAAGGGATGGTAGTGATAACGGCAGTGGCACTCAAGTATGAAATTTGACGATCATTTATTCCTTCAAAGGTTTATTGCCACCTGTTAACAAAGCAGTGCTCAGAATGAGAAAAAAATTGAAGTTAAAAACTAAATAAACTTGTCAATAACAGTTATTTCATAAGGTATTAGATGACACTTTGTTTACGTAGCTGATAAATTAATTCTAGAACCATGTGAATTGGGATTTGAAATTGAGGATTTACCCTACTGACATATGGGCCAAAAATGGTAAATCCTCGATTTCCATCTAAAGAGAGGATATTAGGAAGTACTCACTCTGCCACTACTGACTACTAAGCAATGTTTTTTCATGGAAAGGTAGTTCCTTTGATTATTTGCTAGAGATGTAAATTTCCTGGATTAACCAAGAATCTGCATATAATAATTTTAATATTGTTGAGACACAAATGATGAAAAAATACTGAATAAACAATATAGTGCCCCTTATGTATTTTAGTTATGTAGCACTTTTTCTTTGCTTAAATAATAGCGAGGTGCCAAATAAACTAGAGGTTAGTTTGTTCTATTTTGGAGCAAATGTAGTTGTTCGCAGAACTTGATAAAATATGTTTAGAACATGGTTATCAAGGTGCCGCCATGGCGGTAAGGCAGTCCAGGGTCTAAGGCGTCCCCTCGCCTTAGCCGCGGGTGGCACGGTGTGGGCGGCTATGAGAGCAAGGGGAGAGAGAAGGTGGTGGCGACTGTTGTGGGAGAGGAGTCCTGACCAGTGCTAGGGTTTAGGGTTTAAGAGAGGAGTCCTGGCGGGTTTTAAATATGCTGTTGGACTTGACGTAAGTATATAGTTATATAGATGGATTGTTAGACTGGGCTTTAAATGTGCTTGTGCAATTTTGCCCATATATTCTCACCTTTTCTTTCATTTTCCTTTTCATTTTGTTTGGATAGATGTAAGTATTGTTTGGTGTCAAAGTTTGTTTATGAAACTGCATCTTAGTGAATTTGTTAGGCATTGTATATTTTGATTCAACTGAATGGATACTTACATATAATATTCTTCCATTGCATCCCTATAAATAGTGATTGGCTGAAATGGCAATGAAATAAGAATCCTTTTATTGAAAAGACAAGATTCAATTGTCCATTAGCAATAGTTGGAGAAGTCCAGACTTTAGGATATGACACACAGGCTGGGAAAAAAAGAATGTAAACAGGGAAGATAGAGCATGTTGACATTGATGAAAATAAAACAATGGTCTGGTATATAGGTTGTTAATATGACAAAAACACTATATAAATCCAACAAATTTTGCAATTCTCAGAATATAAAAGGATAAGAGGCATTCATTAAAACGGTCTGGTATTTTTTTTCTGAGAGAGTACAAGGAGATGCATATACGCCACTACACACACTTGAAATTTGTCAGCTTGTGGCCAGATGGTTAAGGGTGTGGGTCTGTACCAGCCCACCAGTGATGACAACACATGTTAACTTGAAATTAGTCCATATTTATTATGGAACACCTCTTTCACTCACTTTTCAGTGATATTGCCGCATGTCAATATAAGAAACCACTGGAAAAAATCCCAAAAAAATGTTCAGCAACAGTTATTCTAGATTGAATAACTTTGTCAAGTTCATTTAAACTGGTTTTCTCATCAACTTTTTTTAAGGCGCAGAGTTCATGGACAAAGCACGCTGTGGAGATCGACAGTCCACAAGCAATGTCTCCAGATCAATTAGCTGATCCACCTGATAGCACCTGTGCGCAAGTGATCCACCCAAAGTCAGAGATATGCAGCAATAGATGGTTACCATATACAAACAACAAAATTTGCAAGAAACAAAAAGAAACTAGCGGTACAGTATCTCAACTGCTTCACTGTGCAACTTAACAAAAAAAACTCAATGACATTTTATATAAAACGTTATTGAATTTCAAATATATTTTTTCAGATGACTTCAAGGGGAAGGACTTGGAAATAGGTTCTGCTAGAAATTTGAACTCAGCATACCAATCTTCCTCAAATGAGAGATCCATCAAACCAACAGATATACAATGTGAATATCCACCGCAGAACAATTCAAAGGAGGCAGCCATGGAAAATTTGGAAGAGCCAACTGTTCGAGCTGCTGACTTAATTGGTTCGATGGCCAAAAACATGGATGCCCAACAGGCAGCAAGAGCCACAAATGCCCCTAATTGCTCCTCCAAAGTGCCAGAAGGGAAAGATAAGAACCGTGACAATGTTATGCCATCGCTTGAATTGAGTTTGAAGAGGTCAAGATCAACTGGAGATGGTGCAAATGCAATCCAAGAGGAACACCGGAATGTCTTAAGACGATCAGATCTCTCGGCATTTTCGAGGTGCAAAACATAATATCAGTGTCACTAGTGAGTTAGGAAAGCATTGTTAAGTTGCATACTAACTGTTACTTTTATTGCAAGGTACCATACACCTGTGGTTTCCAATCAAGGTGGGACAGGATTTGTGGGAAGATGTTCACCGCATGATAACAGCTCAGAGGCTATGAAAACAGATTCAACTTACAACATGAAGTCAAACTCGGATGCTGCTCCAATAAAACAAGGTTCTAATGGTAGTAGCAATAACAATGACATAGGTTCCACTACAAAGAATGTTGTGACAAAGCCTAGCACGAATAAGGAGAGATTAATGTCACCCTCAGCTGTTAAGGCTAATGGACACACATCAGCATTTCATCCTGTGCAGCACTGGACGTCACCAGCTAATACAACAGGAAAAGTTAAGACTGATAACGTGGCCAACAATGCGGCAAAGATGGCTCAGCCTGGTGAAGTACAGAGCAACCTCGTGCAGCACCCTCGCCCAATACTTCATTATGTCCATTTTGATGTGTCACGTGAGAATGGTGGATCAGGGGCTCAATGTGGTTCATCCAATGTATTTGATCCTCCTGTTGAAGGTCATGCTGCCAACTATGGTGTGAATGGGAGCAACTCAGGCAGTAACAATGGAAGCAATGGGCAGAATGGGAGTACGACTGCTGTAAATGAGCAGATTGGTAATGGCACCATCAACAAAAGTGGAACTGGGGGTGGCAATGGAAGTGGAAGCGGCAGTGGCAATGACATGTATCTGAAACGCTTCACTCAACGAGAACATCGGGTGGCTGCAGTGATCAAATTTAGACAGAAAAGGAAAGAACGCAACTTCGGGAAAAAGGTAGACTGTTCTCAATTTCATGTTTTTTTTGTTCCAATGGTTCTAACCATAATCTGGACTCATCTATATTAGCAAAAGAACGTGTCACTGGAAGGAGTTTTTAACATGTTATATTAGAAGAAGAATTTTACGGTGCTTTCAAATTTTGTGAACCGTCTAATCTATATAATCTAATGGTTTAGATTTGATATCGATGACCTATTACCTCTTAAAGGTAATAGGTTATATAACATTCCTTTAATATATACGGATCCACATACATGCAGTAATTAATTCTTTTTCTCGTATGTTAGCAGATTAATTGTTGTATGCATTAGAAAAAAAAAATAATCAATAAACTTTTCATACGGGCGATATGTATGCAAATTACTTTTCATAATCAAGCCGGTTAGCCTATTTTCTTTTTTTAATTAATTATTTTAAACACACTTAATCAATCTAGATTATTTTTAACTATTATCTCTCTAGGAGGTAACAGGGTACCGTAAATGTACCCTACTAGAAGTTTCTCTCAAAGGACTAGAAAAAAATTCTATGGAGGAGGGTCCTAAACCTACTCCTGTGAGACCCTTCCCTAGATGACTGTCACGTGGAGGTGGAGGAGAACCAACGGATCGGATGAAGTGGAGGTGGGGAACCAACGGCGAGGCCGGCGTGGGGCGGTGTGGCCGAAGCGCGGCTGCGGCGACGGCGGGAGGCCGTGGGGCGGCGGTGACAGGGTGGAGCAGAGC
>KE373175.1:140361-158518 GCA_000418225.1 Zizania latifolia
GTGGACGGTGGCCCCCGCTTCTTTCTTTCTGCCTTCCATTCTACCATGCTTGCTCAGTCCTCTTCCCGGCTCACGGGTAAACGGGTATACCCGTGGGTATACGACGCCCGTGGGTAACGGATATAGCTAAGGATTTTTACCCGTTGGGTAAACGGGTACGGGTATGGGTACGTACTACCCGTACCCGTCATACCCGATTGCCATCCCTAATCATGACATCAATTCCCTCGAGCAGCAGGCGAGGCTTTGATACGATTGTAATCCCAGTTGCTTGGATGCTTTGGAAAGACCTAGACAAAAGAATGCTCAATAACAAATATAGATCGGACAGTCAGTCGGGTAGAACGTCGAGGTCGCAACATTGGCCATGAGTAATTCCTGTAATACTTAGCAGTATTACTGCCTTTTGTGCTGGGAGTTCAACTCCTTTCTCGCTTGTCCAACGTACAAACAGCACCAGTGCCAGTACTTACGGTAGAAGAAGACTGGAGGACGAACTCTTCATGCAGTATCCACAACTCTTTTCAGCTGAATTTGCAGCCCGGGGGCACCGGCCATCCAGGCCAGGGAAGAGGTCTGAAACTCTGAATAGATATACCATCCAGGGCAACTAACAATAACTCAAACACGTGAAGATAAAAGATGAATCTATAGTTACTGTCCATACATCAAATCTTCTAATAAATATAAAATTAAATAAGAGATTACTGTGGTAGGAGGAGAATTTGAATTAGATACTACAATTACTTGAAATGCGTTTGGTTTCAACCATTCCTGAGACCCGCAATTAGTTAACCACACACATTTTTTAGTTCATAGTAGTTTAGTCAATATATCAGGTTTTCGTTACAAAGATTGGTGAGATGAGAGAGAAGGTGGAGAAACAGATATTATATTTTGGGAAGAAAGTACATGAGTAGCAGAAAGCGTTCCCACGGATATCGGCATATCGCTCTTCTCTCATGTCAAAACAAGTTCAACCGGTCAAATACAAAACTAGCTTGGCTTGTCTCTAGAACCAAAAAGAGGCACTATAGACCTAGCATCATCCATAGAGGTTTTATAACGCATCTGGCCATTTGCCTTGCCATAGCTACTTCATGTCACTGTATACCACAACAATTCTTCCTAAAGTTCGCATGCCTCAAACGCACATGTGCCTCTCCATATTTTTGAACTTGTCCTTCAAATCTACCTGCACACATGAACCAAATTAACCTTCAAGTTCCATACTGTGAAAACAAGCAATCATATATGCAAATCAAAGTGCGTACTGTCGATCTATTAGCAAATACATCAGGGTAGGCCATTTTGATATCTTTCCAGTTGCCTTTGCCGTACCTATAATTAGGACAAAAACTTATCATACATAATGCATTAATATCACCGAGCTATCGATCTAAGAATGACACTCATGGGTTAAAAAAATATACTTTTCCACCCCTTCCAGCAAGGTCTTTTCTTGTATCTCATTCCATGTTTTTCTTGTCTTCTGTGCAGCTGTAGAGGAAGGTTCTGTTTTATTTTTAAAAATGGGTAACTGACGCTTTGTTGCAGACCTTTCAGCATCAGAGTTACCCAAGCCATCCCCCCACTGCACTTCAAATATGATGAGAAGGTAACCATCATAATACTGCACAAATGCTTTCCCTATATGTTATAAAAAAGATGACCACACATGAATTGGCTTACATAATTCGATACCATAGCTAAACAAGTCAAATGCACCTTACCAAACATGAAAAATACAGTCAACACGAAGACACAAGGTCCTTCTTCACCCCCTCACAGTCACAGCAATAGAAGCATAATACTATATCTGTTTCATATTATAAGTCGTTTGACTTTTGTAACTTAAACTTCTCTAAATTTTACTAAGTTTACAGAAAAATATATTAACATCTATAATACTAAATAAATACACTATTGAAACACATTTCATGGTGGATTTAATTAAACTAATTTGATATTGCAGTTGTTGGTATATTTTTTTATAAAATTGGTTAAAGTTAGATAATTTTAACTTATAAAAAAATCAAACAACTTATAATATGGAACAGAGAGAGTAATGTATTGAAGGCAATAAGGCCAACTAATGGCCTGCAAGTAATGCTTACAAACAATCCATTCCTTCTGTATACCTCTATACATTTCAAAGCAAGAGGTAAAACAACATGATGAAAGCATCTGCACTAGCAATGGTCATCAAAAACTGAAGAGCAAGCTAAGCATGCTGATATAGCCCAACTAAAAAGTAAATAGAATCTGGATGGTTTTGATAGGATATATGAGACAGATTGACTACACCTAGTATGCAAAAGTGCACAATCTTGACAACATTGTTTCTTCCCATAACCACAACAACAGAAGCACATCAAAATCACCTCATAAGTGCTGGCAGTTGGATTCCTCTCCATTAAATTACGCTTAGAACCCGTGACTTGATGGTTCTTGTTATCGTCAGGAGCAGACTGTCCAGTAACATGAGGAGTTGTATCTTCTATCTGTTCTGTAATATCACAATCTTTGCCTCTTACAGCGGTCCTTGTTACTAACCTTTCTTTAAGTTGGGCATTGGGTGCTCCTTGGACCGACTCTTGTTGATGCCGAGTGATATCTTCTTGAGAACGATCAGCTTCAGCATTTTGTTTAATAAGACCAGTCTTATCGTTTTCTTGAGCACAAACAGAATCATTACCACCATGTGTTTGGGGTGCATTATCAACTTCAGGCACCATCACTGGATGGTTTGTGGATGCAAGCTTGCCTAAAATCTCACGCTCTGTGGATTTTCCTACTGCAGTAACAGAAGTAACTGGTTCAGAGAAGTATTTTTTTATTTTTTTCAGCTGGACATAGTCATATGCTTTGTTCAACTTGATATTTATGAAACAGCACTAATTTCAAATCAAAGCACACCTGGAATTTGAGCTATAACACAAATCCCGGGGTACTTTTTGGCGGCAGTCAGTCAGATATGAAGAAGACTTGAAGATTGATCAATCGGGAAAGGAGATCCTCACTGAGCAGACGAAGCTTTGAACGTAGGGCGTGGTCGGCGTTTTCCCACGTATGAAGTGCCCCAGCGCCGGCGATCCGATCGGCCGCGATCTCGAGTGTCGAGGGAGGGAGGCTCGCCCACGCAACGTCGAGAAGGCGCTTGAGGTTGGCCACGGCCGCGGCTGGCGTGTTGTCGGCGGTGGCAGGTGCAAAGAGGCGCTGGGGGAAGTAGGGGGCAAGGTGTGGGTCGGTGAGGACAGCCATCGCTTTGTGGAGGAGGGCGGGGGCGTCGACGCAGTCCGAGAGGGCGGCGTCGAGAACGCGGAGCGCAAGGCCTGTGCGGAGGCGCGGGGAGGAGTGGGGCGAGACGGAAGGGAGGGAGACGAGGAGGGAGGTGAAGACGGAGTGGGGGACTAGGCGGTTGCCGATGACGAACTCGACGATGAGGAAGGCATCGGCGGCGCTGGTGATGGACATGGCGGCGGGTCGGGATGGGCGCAAATTTAACTATTTGTGATTAGAATGACACCGGTTAAAATATCACTTTCCTTCGTCGTAATTAAACATTTATTATTTTTAATATAGAAACAAGTTATTCATCGCTTTACAGCCGAGACATATCAAATTACATACCAAGACATATCAAATCACATGCCATATCAGCGTCAACGTAACGAATTGACGTCATTTTATCATTATACCCATACTTCACATACCCAAAACGTGACAGCCCATCCTGGAGCAGAGCTTGAACGGGCGGGCGGCGGTGCTGGAGCGGGCGGGCGGCGCCTCGACGGCACCTGAGCGGACGGGTGGGCGGCGTGCCTGGAGCGAGCGGGCGCCGGCGCCTGGAGCCATCACCGCAAAGCGAGCGGGCGGCGTGCCTGGAGCAATTTGGTTTATCTAAAAAAAAGGTGAACATGATTGTAGTTGTACTCAAAGTCTCAAACAGACAGGAATTAGGAGCAATTTCGATGTTAGTCAACTGGAAATTTGCATCTTTTGAACTTGGTTGACTGAAGTGATCTGTTCACTCTCTCTTTTACATCGTAGAACACACTGATGGTTCTGAAGAAATTTGTCCAAATGACCTGGATTAACAAACTATGGAAGCTCTGATTGCAGAGAGTAACTTGGTATTAGTTTACTTTCAGGTCATTTTAATTCATGGCTGCCTGCTATTTTGCTTCAGATCTCCACTCCTTTAGATAATTGCCGATAAGCGGTAAACAGAAAAAAAGTACACTGGTTACATTATATCCTTGTTTTGCAGAATATGCAGGTTGTCGATGTAAATGACTTGAACATTGCACTGAATGATTTTGACAACAGGGATGATAACATAGCATTTCATTTCTGTCTGGAGAAAAATATTGAAAAAACAAAATTAAGATATGCTACCAACATATCTTGTCAATTATCACAGTGCAACATGTCTCATATTTTAGAGTGCAAAATATTTGCTTGAAATTGCAGAACAGGATGACTTCTGGAGCAAAGAATTTTAAAATCGGAGAAGAAGATATTGTACTTCAACTGAAACAGTGCATGCAGGTATGGGACTATTTCTGTCTGGAGCGAGTGGCCAGTGGCGTCTGGAGCGAGCGGGCGGGCGGTGCAGGTGGGACTGGGCGGGCGGCGCAGGTGGGACCGGGCGACGACACACCTGGGGGCGGGTGGCAGCGCGCACCTGGAGCGGTTGTGCCTAGGAGGGGGCGGCGGCGGGAGCAACGGGATGGGGAACATCCATACAATAGATTTGCAGATAGCATGTATGGGCATAATGGTAAAATGACGCCAATCCACCATGTAGACGCTGACATGGCAAGTGATTTGGTACGTCTAGGCTGCAAAGTGACAAATAATTAGGTTTCTTATGTTAAGAGTAACAAATAGTTAATTATGACGAAGAGAGTGTCATTTGAACAGAGTGGCAATTAGTTAAATTTCCTCGAGAAGGGAGGGGAGAGGAGCTCTTCTGTGGGCCTCAATCCTTTTTTTACTCCCTTTCTTTCCTCGCCGCCCCGCAGTCGTAGGCGAGTAAGCTTTAGGCCTCTGGTGGAAAATTTAGGCTCAATTTGCCTTTAATCTATACTTCGTTGAAATATGAACAGGATGACCTTCGAAAGATCCTCAGGTTCGGCCTTGTCAGCAGGACTACCTCGTTGTCCGAAACCACCTCAAAGGACCAAAAGCAGAAGCTCTTATCCACCCCGACAAGACACACATTCAATGCTAAAAGCCTCGAAGGTCAGGAATAAAGACTTTGTTACACATGTAATGAATACTTTTGTGTTCATATGGTGTATTACAATACAACCCTTATGTAACTTTATGTACAGTACTTTTATATGTCAGTTATAAATAGAAGATAAATTAGTATTACTCTGTTTAACTTCTACCTATAAATACTGACCCCTTTACAAGGGGTATATGTATCGAATACTCGATATTAACATAAAGACAACCACTCATTGGATGTAGGATTATTATTCAATTCAGAGGCTTGAACCAGTGTTTTTTCGCACGCTTAGCTCTTCAAAGCTTACTTGAAACATATTGTTAATTCTTATTACACCAACAGTTGGCGTCGTCTATGAGAAGTATAAGTCCTAAATAGCCTCTCCACCACCTATACTCAATACACACTCTTCGGATATGCCTCCGAAGAAAGCAAGAGACGTTTTGGCCACCACTTGGAGATCCACTAGGGTCTCAAGATCGACCACGCGCTACGAAGACCCTCCACAATAAGCTAGCCCTCCAGGTCCTGTAGTTCTAGTACCTCTCAAAGTACCAGTGCCTCTCGAGGCACCAGTATTCTCCGGCTTCGGAAGGCTTCCTTGTTGTAAGGCTTCGAAGATCTGAAATCACCTCAAAGGGAGAACCAAAATCAGAGACTCGCATCCCTCCAACAAGACACGTATTCAATGCTAAAACCCTCGGAGGTCGGGAATAAAGATTTCGCTGCACATGTAATAAGTACTTTTGTGTTTATACGGTGTATACAATACAACTCATATATAACTTTATGTACAGTACCATTATATGTCAGTTGTAAATAGATAATAAACTAGTATTACCCTGTTTAACTTCTTCATATAAATATTGACCCATTTGCAAGAGGTATATGCATCGAATACTCAATATTCACATAAAAACAACCACTCACACTCACTAGATGTAGGATTGTTATTCAATCCAAAGTCCTGAACTAGTATAAAACACTTCGCACGCCTAGCTCTTTGAAGCTTACTAACATGTTAATTATTATTACACCAATAATTACACTTTTTATCCAATGACATAATTTAGGCAATATCATGATGTTTTTTATCCGGGCATTTAACTAGTAATGAGATACATGCAACGGAAACATGCAGGCATTTGAAAAAACGTACCACTGCGTTGCCTCTTCATATGAAGCACATGCATCCATCTTTAGCACCCTGACGCATAGCAATAAATAAAAAAACAGGAGAAGGAAAAGAAAAGAAGGGGAAATATTCCATTATGAAGCACAAGCTTATATCATGCAAAAAAGGTGCTCAATTCAAAACAGGTCTCACACCTCGACAGTAAGAAGGTTCATCGAGTGCATTATTGACGACCTTCAAAGCGAAACGCCTCAAATAAGCTGGAGGAAAAGCTAGTACATAACAGAACTTTAAGATGGTATGTGTGTACAGGCTGGACGAGCTGGGCTTGAACAGATTTATCTTGCAACAATTTAAGCACCTTGAGGAAGCCACAAATGCATCAGATCAGGGGAACATGATCGGCTCTGTCTGCAATGCTTTCTTTACCAGCTCTGCCTGTTCCTGCACATGGACCGACAGGAAGCCAGTAGCTGTCGCAGCTGAAGGCGCCCTGCCCACATACTTGATGTCATCAAATGATCCCCGCCCAAGAGTCTTCATAGAGGCATACAGGCGAGGAGAGATGTAACTGTATGCACCCATATTCATGGGCTCCTCTTGGCACCAGACTATCTCCGCATCTAGATAGTGCAAACACGATTAGTCAGAACAGTCTGCAACTGAATATACTCCGACAGAATAATACATTGCAACAACTTGGGAAGCGATAAGTGCTCCTTGACCAACAGTGCATTGGTGGCGACAGCTACCACCACTAATCAAGAAGGAACAAGATCACCCAGAGGTAACGGTGCCCCATCTATCCATCACCAACTATTACTACCAAGACTATCAGGAAGCTGTGTGCTCAGTCCTCGGACATGTGGAATACATGGAGTGAAAACTTTCTTATGAAGAAGCTGTGTACTCAGTGCTAAGACACGCGTAGTACATGAATTGGAAAATAAAATTACAGATGCCACAAGACCAAAGGACACCATAAAGCAAGCAATGTCACCACATGAAAAAAATTGAAATGTTGTTTAGGTTACCCAAATCAGTTTCTGTGAGGACCAAATAGTATTATAGTAACTGCTGGCAGAAATGGCAAATCACGCTGCATGAATTCACACATGCAGTGGATTAAATACTTGAGGAAAAGCATTCATACTTGGATATCTTTTTAGCTCTCTCTGGATAAGGTCATAAGGGAATGGACAAAGTTGTTCAACTCTGCAAATTGCAACATCACTGCACTCAGTCTTCTTCCGCTCTTCATCAAGCTCATAGTACACCTGCAAATTGGCAATTGAAAGACAGTGCACATTTGTATTGAACTGGTAATTTGTTTCACATGATTTGTTCAAACTTCAAAGGTATTGTTTACCTTCCCAGAGCACAACACAAGGCGTTTGATACTCTCCTCGACTTGCTTGTGGTCATTACGATCCTTTATCAGCCGCTTGAAACGTGTTCCTTGCTTATCAAATCCTGGATGACCTTCAACATCATCAAACTCGGAGAGATTGGACTTGCAATCCTTGTGCCGAAGTAGGTTCTTGGGGGCCACTACAATCAGTGGCTTCCGAAACTCCCTATGTATCTAATGGCCCCCCAAAAGAAAAAGGGTGAAAATCAATACAAGCAATTTATATGCTAGCATCTGGGAAAAATCAGCACATTGAAGATTACAAACCTGACGACGCAACACATGGAAATAGTTTGCAGGTGTTGTCACATTCACAACTTGCCAATTACACTCCTGGATCTGCTTGCGGAGTGTTGGTTCCATCTCAGGTATGACAAAAGGATTATCATCACTCATCTGGACAGAACATTTACAATCTCATGTGAGCAAAAGATGTACAAGAACTATGCATGCCATTCAACTAGAAATTATCATAATGCAATAAAGCAGAATCATTACTGATGACTGCATTATCTCAAGCATATAAAAACCTAGTATTGGAAATTTAGAATCCCATATTTGTGCTGACATGATCATCGATTGGCCAAAACAGAAAGAGTTGTCATATATAGGTGCATCATATTTTCATATTTTGTCCAGTCATTTGAATAAGAGCCTACTTGTGATTGCATGCACTAAATTGGCTGCATGCCATTGAGAGGAGAAAGTATTCTGCAGTCAATTACTCAATTACCTGAAGAAAGCGCTCCAAACGGGCACTGGAATGTTCCGGGCCTTGGCCATCATAACCGTGAGGCAGTAGAACGACAAGGCCAGTTTGGCGCAGCCATTTTGCCTCTCCACTACTCAGAAACTGATCAAACATCACTTGTGCACCATTGGCGAAGTCACCAAACTGAGCTTCCCAGAGCACTAGTGAATTAGGGTTCTCCATGGAGTAACCCATTTCAAAACCAAGAACAGCAAATTCTGAAAGTGAACTGCAATAACACATAACGTCAAACAACATGTATTCGGTCTATAGACAGTGGAAAGGACCACATCACAGATAGAAACAGCATATATCCAAAAACAATGTATAAGCTTTTGACCAAGCAAAGGGATAACTTGAGAAGGTTATGAAGACATCCAGGGTGATGAATAAAAATAGAGCTGATGCCTCTAAAGATCTGATACTTCTGTCCAGGGGAAAAAACCTTGATGATAATAAGAACAATGTTTTTTCCAAAGCTTAGTCAAGCTGTAAGAAAATGAATTACTTGATGTGTTCTAGATGCTTACTTGAAGACTAGTATAAGGCGGAAATGACATCTTATCCAAATACAACGTCTAGAAAAAAAATATAGCACAACCAAAAGAATGACATGACTTGTGAATCCAAATGTGTAATTACCTGTTGCTAACAGTAAACAGCTCCTCATTTTGATTCATCACAACATGGTCAAGTGGGCAGTATTTCCCTCCAGTTTCCTGGTCATGCAGAACCGCATGCCGGTGGCTAAAAGTTCCTCTTTGTACATCTTGTCCACTCAGCCTAACATGGTTGCCTTCAACGATGAGTGTTGCAAAGGCAAGGGCTTCAGCAACGGCCCAATCAATTCCTTCACCACTCTGGATCATTGCAGAACGCTGCTCAAAAATCTTCTTCACTGCCCTGTGGGGCTTGAAGTTTTCAGGTAGAGTAGTAATTGCTTGTCCAACACGTTTCAGCACCTCTGGCTTAACCCTGCAGGGAAGCCATTCTCAGTGATTTAATGGATGATATTTGTTGAAGGAATCAATTACAAAAAAGTGATCAGTATGGAGAAGGCAGTTACCCAGTGTTGCGGACACGTGAAATTTGCTCAGGTGACTTAAAGCCAGTCCAGTAAGCTGAAAGCCAGTCCCTCTTATTGGGAACATAATCTTTGCTTTTTGCAAACTCTTCATTCAGGATTCTGTTCACTTTCTCATGGATCCTCTGAATGTCTTCTTTTGAGACTTCACCTGTTCCTAGCAGTTTCTGTTCATAAAGCTTTAACGAGCTAGGATGGTTCTTAATAACCTGCCACAGAAAAAGTTTCATCAAGGGCAATTTGTTAGGAAAGCAAAGCATATATACTATTAAAACAGCATGAGTAACCATGATATGGACGGCAATTTAAGATGAAAGAACTGAAGTAATAAGGCAAAGGTAAAAAGCAATGTGCAAGCAGCAACCTATGGGAAAATGATAAACTACCCATAAGCAAATAACATCACCTGATACATCTTTGGCTGTGTGAAGGAGGGCTCATCGATTTCGTTATGTCCAAATCGTCGGTAGCAAATCAGATCGACTACCACATCAGAATGGAAAGTCTGGCGCCATTCAGCTGCAAGCTCACATACACGTACAACTGCCTCCAGATCGTCACCGTTAACATGGAATATAGGAGCATTCAAGGCTTTGGCAACATCCGTACAATACTGTGATGACCTGCCAGCTCTTGGGTCCGTAGTGAAGGCAACTTGGTTATTGACAACGATGTGGATGGTTCCTCCAGTTGTGTAGTTTGGAAGGGCACTTAGATGAAGTGTCTCGTAAACAACACCCTGCCCAGCAAAGCTGCCATCTCCATGGATCAGAATGCCCATGTTCTTTGTCCTGTCAAGATCATTGGAGTAAAACTGCTTTGCACGCGTCTTGCCTATGACAACAGGATCGACGGCCTCAAGGTGACTGGGATTTGCAACCAATGATAGGTGGATCCTCTTTCCACCTCGAGTGGGCCTGTCATAGGAGGTACCCAGATGGTACTTGACATCGCCGGTTCCGGTGTAGAGGCCATCCTCACCTTCAACGGGCCTCGTGCCACCGGTGAACTCGCTGAAAATCTGAGACAACGGTTTGCGGACGACATTGCCAAGCACATTAAGCCTTCCCCTGTGCGGCATGCCGATGACAATGTTCTCAACACCAAGGTCGGCGGCCCTGTCAAACATCTCCTTCATGCCAGGGATAAGGGTCTCACCACCCTCAAGGCCAAAGCGCTTGGCAGTGGCCCACTTGGTGGCGAGGAAGTTCTCGAACTGGGTGCTCCAGATGAGTCTGTCGAGCATGACGAGGCGGCGATCCTTGTGGTACTCCTTGGGCTTGGCAGATTCGATCTTGTCCCTAAGCCAGTTGCACTTGTCCCTGTCAGGGATGTGCATGCACTCATAGCCGATGGGGCCACAGTAGGCTTGCTCGAGCTTGCTGAGGATCTCGCGGAGGGTGAGAACAGGACGGTTCTCGGAGAGGAAGCCGGCCATCCTCCAGACGCCGAGGAAGAACTCGCGGTCGAGGTCGGCGTCGGTGAAGCCGTAGAGGGAGAGGTCCAGGTCCTCCGGGACGGCGCGTTCGTCGAGGCGAAGCGGGTCGAGCTTGGCCTTCATGTGGCCGTTAACCTGGTAGGCGCGGACGAGGAGGAGGAGCTGCATGCTCTCCTGGATGGTCTGGCCGGAGAGACCGGCAGAAGGGGCAGCCTGGCCGAGGAAATTGCGGAAGAAGTTGTCCCAGGACTCGTCGACGGAGGAGGGGTCGGCCTCCCAGGCGCGCTGGAGCTCCTCGAGGTAGACGCTGCTGGTGCCGTCGAGGAAGCTGTCGGTGAGCCTTGAGAGCGGGACGGCGCGGGGTGCGGGGGCAGAGGGCCTACAGGCCGGCGGCGCGGAGTGGAAGCAACGGGCGGCGAGCGGCGGGGCGCGGGCGAGGAGGGCGCGGCGGCGCAGGGCATGGCGGGCGAGGCCCGAGGCGGCGCGGAGCCACGCCATTGGGTCGTCTTCCTGAGCGCAGCCCTACCCTGGAATCGAACCGAATCAAACATTCAATTTCCGATCTCGGGTCGGTTCCCCTCACCTCCCTCGGAGAAGCGCAAGAAGACGACGACGGTAACTTACCTAACGGCGAATCGACCGATGGGATTGCGGCGGAGGGAGGCGGCGGGTCGTGAAAAGGAGAAAAGGGCGACGACGAACTAATAAAGCGGTGGTGAGACCCACCACGCTAGTTCAAAGCAGAACCCATCGTTCATGGGGATGTCCTGGTCTAGCCTAAGTTTCGGGTGGGACGGGGCGCGTGGCATGGCGGCGCCTCGAAAGGGATGGTGCTGGGCTCGGCCCAGTGTGGCAACGCTGTTGGGCTTTGGTCCATGGCCCTGAGCCATCATATCTATTTTTATGTCAAAATTGAGCCAAGTGGACTTTCAGATCTCGTCCAGAACGTGCCTCGCCCAACGCCGTCGAGTCGCCAAGGGAAAAGCGAGAAGCGTCAAAGCAGCCCGGCCGCCGGCGGCGCCTCCTCGAGAAGGTACCAACTGAATCTGTGCGACTGTGCCAGCAAGGAGGGAGAGGAGACGAGCAAGGTCAAGAAGCCCAAGATGGCGATGGCGTCCCTGTACCGGCGTGTCCTTCCGTCGCCGCCGGCCGTGGAGTTCGCCTCGGAGGAGGGCAAGCGCCTCTTCGCGGAGGCCCTCCAGAGCGGGACGTTGCAAGGTTTCTTCAACCTCATCTCCTGCTTCCAGACACAGTCCGAGCCCGCCTTCTGCGGCCTCGCCTCCCTCTCCGTCGTCCTCAACGCCCTCGCCATCGACCCGGGCCGGCAGTGGAAGGGCCCCTGGAGGTGGTTTGACGAGTCCATGCTCGACTGCTGCGAGCCCCTCGACAAGGTCAAGGCTGAGGGCATCACCTTCGGCAAACTCGCATGTCTCGCGCACTGCGCCGGCGCCAAGGTCCGTTCTTTCCGCGCCGACCAGGCAACCATCCACGACCTCCGCGACTATCTCGTCCGCTGCGCCTCGTCCCAGGACTGCCATCTCATCGCATCCTACCATAGGAAGCCTTTCAAACAAGTTGGTTTTCCACTCTTCGTCTCTGTTTTATTTACTTGTTTAAATTTCATCACCCCAGCATTGCATTAATGCATTGTACGTATGCGGATGCAGACTGGAACCGGCCATTTCTCGCCGATCGGCGGCTACCATGCTGGCCAAGACATGGCGCTTATCCTGGATGTCGCCCGCTTCAAATACCCTCCTCATTGGGTTCCACTGCCACTCCTTTGGGAAGCCATGAATACGACTGATGAAGCAACAGGACTGCCCAGGGGGTCTCTTCACTTCTCTACCTTCCTCTCTTCACTTCATAGCATAAGTTCATTCCAATAAAGACATTTAT
This sequence comes from Zizania latifolia, assembly GCA_000418225.1. Lineage (NCBI taxonomy): Eukaryota > Viridiplantae > Streptophyta > Magnoliopsida > Poales > Poaceae > Zizania > Zizania latifolia. Next base: position 153,322 of record KE373175.1, read on the forward strand.
ATGATTGTAGATGACATTTAGTGCTCTCACTGCCAAATTAAAGGGTTGACATATCGGAACCTAGTTAGGTCGAGCATGGGACACACCAAGTATTGAGCAAACCCTGCCCTGTTGTATAATATTGTTAAAATAATTCTATATGGTGGTGGTGTTAACAACTTTTGTGTCCCAAAACGGAATCGCTCAAAACGTGTCTATTGATTCGGAAGGTAATGTTTGCTTTGGGCCTATAACGGGTTGGTACCCATAAGGTGGTGGTGAGGAAAAACAGTTTTAACCTTTCATGGGCAGTAAGCATTTGACCCATTCACCCATTTCACTAGCAAAACTTTTACACCTGATCTATTATATTTTCACTTATGTATCTCTTTTGTTCTTTGTTTTCCTAATCTCCAAATGTTCTGATCAAATTCATTTTATGAATGCAACTAAATATTTAAGCAGATCCGTACAAAGAAAACATGCAAAAACATTGAGGAAGTATTGGGGGAAATGGGAATTTAAAAAGAGCCAAGAAAAACAACATCCAAGTTGAAAAAAGATTGCTGTGAATCGCTGAACCCACCTGATGAAAGGATGTTTTCCATGCATTGGTAGGGTAGATTTACAGGACAAGAGAAACAATGTTAGGAAGGTTTGCTTGCTCTGGTTTCCTCATCTGTGTCTGTCCAGTTATCCTGATTCCAGTGCACATTGCTTTCTCTAGTGACATTTTGGGAGATTCCGACATCAATAAAATTACATCACACTGTCATTTCGTTATTGAGATCAGGAGTTAGGAAGGAATGATGTTGACAATATGGAGGGTGGATGTGGAAGAAATGATGCTAGATTGTGGCCAAAGCTAAACTGCCATGTGCAGTTGTTCACAGAGAATGTCTGTTGATGATGAATATGCAGCAAATAACTGTCTCTACTGCTCCTTTTTTGTGCATCGTATTTTTCTTTCGTTCATCCCCTGCATACACCAAATGGTTGTATTTTTTACATCGCAATGATCTGATGCTTAGCAAATTCTTGATTACGTGGATGAACCAGGAAGCTTACCTTTGTTGTCAAAAGATATGTCAAAATTGTACATGTGTTATTTATGTTGTTTCAGTTTTGTACTCACTGACCAAATTAGTTTGTAGTTGGCCTTGCATTTTAATCATGCCAGTTTAAGATATTGTCATCTTGATTTTTGATAGGTTCATGCTTATCTCAAGGCACACTGCAGCTCCTTCATTGCTCTACACAGTGGTAAACATGCTAATGCTTGGTGTATCCGATGTAAGTGGGCACCTTCGATGTATTTTCCTTTCTCTCATTCTTTTCACTTTTGTGCAGAGTTGCAGAGATGGAAGCTGGAAAAGTATGGCAAAGTATTGCATGGAAGATGTACCCCATCTTTTTAAGGATGAGAGTTTAGACAATGTTCCATCACTTTTGTCTCACTTAGTGCAATCTCTTCCTGCCAATGCTGAAAATTTGATCAAATGGGTTATTGAAGTTAGGAGGAAAGAGGAAGGAGGGTCAAGCCTAAGCAATGAGGAGAAAGAAAGGGTTATTTTGAAGGTGATTTTCTTTTACCTTTTTTATGCTGGGTCAAATCTTCCCCACTTTTTAGCACGCCTTATACTGGGTGCTCGTTTGCAGGAAATAGTACTACAGCAAGTCCGCGATACTAAGCTTTTTTGGCTAATTCATGAACTTCAATACACCAAGAATCCATGTTGTAATTGCTCATATTCAAGTGATGACAATTCCCTTGCCCGGATTGCAGCCACTGTGTGCTGTCAAGGAGCCGCATTGCTAACAGGGAACCTTGCATCAAGAGATGGATTCTGCTGCAGAGAAACTTGTTTCAAATGTGTACAAGTGGATGGTGATGGGCACAAGACTGTCATTACAGGGACAGCGGTATCAGGTGTCAATGAACAAGGTGTTGATATGCTTTTACCAATATCCCCATTGGAAACAAGCACGTGCAATTCAAATTCAAGTAAGGAAGCTGGCAAATTTCCATCAAGAACAGATATTCTAACTGTTCTATTGCTGGCTTTACATCCTAGCACATGGCTGGGCATTGAAAATAAGAGGCTGAAAACTGAATTCCAGAGTCTTGTTTCAACAGATGATCTTCCTGATGATCTTAAACGAGAGGTGTGTTGTCTCAATCGAAGTTCTGATTCTAAGTGGTCAACTCTTTGAATAATGTTAACATATAAATCTAAAGTCCGGCAAAATGATTTGGGCACCAAGTTTTATTGCAAATATGTGAATTGCTACAATTGTACCTTCACATGCAAAATTCAAACATAACTTCAGTTAAGGAAATATCTAAAAAATAGAGTGCTGTTTTCAATCATCTTTCTCCATGTTTCTTTTTTTCTTCTGGATAAGCATTCATTCCATGTGGGATTTCCATTCATATCTCCTGAAAAAGCATAATAAACTTACCATCCTCTTTTATTTCCTCTTCATAAAAATGAATGGCAAAAGCATTTGTTGTACTATCGTAGAATAACTTTTTATCTGTTGACAGATATTGCATCTAAGACGGCAGCTCCATTATGTCAAGGCTTGTAAAGAGGAGACATGTGAAGATCCTGCGCCACAATCACCTTAGCAATGATGCTGACATGGCAAACCACTCATTTGTTTGTACTGGAAGAAAGTTATCTTGTTAGGAGTATATTACCGTCCTTTCGAATAAGGTCTAGAACAAATTTGAGAGATTTGAGAGACTTGAGATTGATGTAGATACGTTGTTCATCACTTGTGTTCTATTGGTGATATTGTTTTGTTCCCAAGTGTTCGTATTTAAAGCAAAACCTGTTGCAGATAAATTTACTTGTGTGATAAATTTCTCATGATTTTTGCAATCATGCAAGGAAAAGGACAACAAACTTAGCTTGCCTACACGGACAAGCCTTCTCGCCCTTGTCTTTCTTGCGTAGGTCATCTACAAGACAAAACTTCCAGGTAATGCTATTTTAGGTGAAGGAAAACCAGAAAATCAGAACCATGCAATAATTTTTACTCGAGGTGAATGCCTCCAAACTATCGATATGAATCACCTAAACTTACCCTTTCTTCTCGGCTCCTAAGCCATCGGGTTAAAAAAAACACGAATATAGGTTTCTGAGAAAAACACACGAATATAGGTCTTTAGGCAAAAACGCATGAATACAGGTCTTGAGCCAAAAACACACGAATATAACCCTTTGAATATAGGCCTTTAGGTCAAAAATAGAGGTATATAAGTCTTTGGTCGAAAAACACACAAATACCTATAAGCCTTTAGGCCAAAAATACACAACTAAAGACTTTTGGTCAAAAACACAAGACTATAACTTTTAAGCCAAAAACACATGAATATAAGTCTTTGAACAAAAACATACAAATATAAATATTTTGGCTAAAAACACATAAATATAAGTTTTTAGAGCAAAACACATGAATATAAGCCTTTGGGCCAAAAACAAACGACTGTACGTCTTCGGGCCAAAAACACAAGACTGCACGTCTTTGAGTAAAAACACATGACTGTAACCCTTTGAGCCAAAAATACATTAATAAAAGTTTTGGGCTAAAAACACACCGATATAAGACTTTAGACCTAAACATATTAATGGATATAAGCCTTTAAGCCAAAAAGACAACACTATAACCATGTGGGCCAAAAACACAAGACTAAAATCATTTAAGCCAAAAAGACAACACTATAACCATGTGGGCCAAAAACACAAGACTATAATCATTTAAGCCAAGAATATATGAATATAAGCATTTGAGCCAAAAGCACATGAATAAAAGTTTTGGACTAAAAACACACGGATATAAGGCTTTCGGCCTAAAACACACGATTATAAGCCTTTGGACCAAAAACACAAGACTATAACCCTTTGAGCTAAAATCACATGAATATATGCCTTTTGGCCAGAAACATATGAATATAAACTTTTTGGCCAAAAACACACGAATACAATGCTTTGGGCCAAAATCACAAGAATATAACCTATGGAGACAAAAACATATGAATATAAACTATTAGGCCAAAAACACACGAATATAACACTTTGAACCAAAGCCACACGAATATAATACTTTGGGCCAAAAACACATGAATATAAGCATTTGTACTAAAAACACACGACTATAAGCATGCGGGACAAAAACATAAGACTATAACCATTTAAGTCAAAAACATATAAATATAAGCATTTATGATAAAAACACACGAATATAAGCCATTGGGATAAAAACACATTAATATAAGCCTTTAAGCCAAAAACACACAAATATAAATATTTGGGCTAAAAACACCCAAATATAAGTCTTTTGGCCTAAAACACACGACTATAAATCTTTGGTCCAAAAATACACAACTATAAGTCTTTGGCCAAAAACACACAAATATAAGTATTTGGGCAAAAAACACACGAATACAATGCTTTGGGCCAAAATCATAAGAATATAACCCATTGAGACAAAAACATACGAATAGAACCCATTAGGCAAAAAATAGGAATATAACACCTTGAGCCAAAGATACACGAATATAATCCTTTAGACCAAAAACACATAAATATAAGCATTTGCGCTAAAAACACACGACCATAAGCATGCGGGCCAAAAACACAAGACCATAACCATTTGAATAAAAACATATGAATATAAGTATTTGGGCAAAAAACACACGAATATAAGCCTTTGGGTTAAAAACACATGAATATAAGTATTTAAGCCAAAAACACACAAATATAAACATTTGGGCTAAAAATACCCAAATATAAGTCTTTGGGGTAAAACACATGAACATAGGTCTTTGAACCAAAAACACACGACTGTACGCCTTTGGGCAAAAAACACACGACTATACGCCTTTGTGCCAAAAACACATGAATATAAGCCTTTAGCCAAAAACACCTGACTGTATGCCTTTGGGCCAAAAATACACGACTATATGCTTCTAAACCAAAAACACACGATTATAAGCCTTTGTGCTAAAAACACACAACTATAAGCCATTGAGATAAAACACACACGGATATAAATCTTTAGGCCTAAAACACACGGATATAAGTCTTTAGGCCTAAAATACATGGATATAAACCTTTGGACCAAAACACAAGAATATAAGCCTTTGAGTATAAAACACATGACTGTAAGACTTTGGGCCAAAAACACAAGACTATAACCCTTTGACCTA
>KE373176.1:0-18713 GCA_000418225.1 Zizania latifolia
TTTGTGTTCTGAATTCCTGTCTCCACCTCTAAACAACTCATGACCTCTTCAATGACATGAACTGTCAGGTATATATGCCCTCTCTCTGTGAACTGTTTTAAAGGGGGGAAAGGAGCTGTCAGAAAATGACAAACAAACACATAAAAGAATTACATCTGTGCTATTCATTATACTGATTTTCTTACCTTTATAGAGTTCCCGACGAGATTTGTAATGATTTGCCTCATCCTGCCAGGATCGCCAAGAAGTATTTTTGGAACTTGCTCCGAGACATACACTGCCAACTGCTCTCAGAAAGTATCAGAACGAAAAAAAAAACAATATCAGAAACAAAGTTAGTGACTTGTAACAAAATTCAACAAGAATGCAGTGGATAACTCTACTCATAATTACCTCCAGTCCTTTCTCCTGAGCTTTCCCGCAAAACAGAGACACGATGTCGTCACAAACTGTTCTAAGATCAAAGCGCACTGCCTCAAGCTCAAGTTTACCAGACTCAATCTTTGCCTGATCCAGAACCTCATTGATGAGAGAAACCAAAGCTTTTCCACTAGCTTGGGCGGTTCTAACATAGTCCTGCTGCGTTGTGTCCAAATCAGTATCCATGAGCATTTGGAGCATCCCTGAAAAAGAAATGGAGTCATTCATACCATGCACCCTAAAAAACAATTAATGATATGCATTACTACCTCCATTTCAAAACTTTGACCATTAATATACATAGAAGTACTTACATCCATCATCAATGTACTTCCAAAATATTGATGATCATAGGTATAAATTTGAGACAATGTCAATGCCTAAAACAACAATTATTTTGAAATGAAGGCAGTAGGCCAATCAAGCACTCACCTAGAACACCGTTCATTGGAGTTCTGATCTCATGTGAAACAGTAGCCAAGAACTGCAAGCAAAACAAATATTATGGAATGAGATGCCAAGTCCTAACTCCTAATTCAGATAAGTGTGTGCCCCTTATATAGAGTGAGACTAAACACCTGTGACTTGGCAATATCTGCATCTTCTGCACGCTTCTTGAGTTCCGTCATCTTTCGGTAATCATCTTCAACTTTAGCAATCCGATTGACAGTAGCATGAAATATGTGACCGATCAGTAAAGCAATCACAAGAGTTCCAAACGATGACGTTATCGCCAGCCATGGCAACGCTGGGTTTTGCATGAACCTGATAAAAGATAAACAGATCACATGCACAGTTAAGTTAAAGAACATATCACATGAACATTATGCTGAATACATTCCAATATAAGGGCATATAAAAGGGAGAGAAACAAATCAATCACCTGCAATGCATCTCATGCTTTCTGGATGGATCACCAAAGTTCAGCGTGCTGACATGGCACATACCATTCCCTGTATCATTCGAACCATACATACTGATTGGGCACTCGTTAGTAGTATCATACACGTTCACCATGATGGATTGCTTGCCCGCAAGTTGATGAAGCAACTTATCGACAAGTGCTTCTATGTCAAATATGCCGCCTAAATAGCTGTTTGCGTGCGCAAGAAAAAGGAGGAGAGATCAGTTATGGTTCCGATTGAAACAGTAGGTAGGATGGGATCATGTAAACATTACCCTATAGCGGCTTGGATGTGTTCGTGCGACCTCGCATTTGCAGGGAGCTCAGACTTATAAACAGTGTATGTCGAGATCACCCCGAGGCGATTATTCAATAGTTTGAAAGGAGCAGTCAGCACACCTTTGCCAGATTTTCTGGAGGCAAGTATGTTTTCACGGTCCTCCTGTAAAAACCAAAATGCACAGAGGGATGCTCTTCATTTAGATGACAACCGGAGCAAAAGTTACATAAGAACATCACCGTGACACATCAGTAATTCTAAATTACGACTTTTCCGAAGTTAAAAAAGAACAGGATAAAGAATTTGTGTAGGGTAGCAAGAAATTAACAGGGCAAAAAAATCACGGTGAAAAGACTGGCAAGAAACCACATGGAGCACACCAAAGTTTGCAGCTTTTTACGGGCCTAGGATAAAAAGATGAACGCAATCTTGACAGGGAAAAAAAGAGAAGAGGAGGCACTGTGAGAAAGAAAAGATGTTATCTTTTCGCGATGAGAAAACAAAAAAAAAAACAAAAGAAAGATGGTTTGGAGATGCAAGAAATCCTTACATTTCCGGAGAGCATGTCGAAGGAGATGACGTGCTTGTAGGCGTCCTGCGCGAAGATGACGGGGGCGTACTCCTCCGCCGGCTCCCGGATCTCCAGGACGGCGCCGTCGCCCGGCCCCGGCGACTGCTTCTTGGAGGAGTACATCTTCTTGATGCTCCACCCCTGGTGCCGCTCGAACTGCTCACGCTCGGCGTGCGTCACCCGGACGGCGTACGCCACCCCGCTCGTCAGCGGCCGCTCGAAGGCCGTCCTCTCGGCGTACCTCGCGAACGTCATCTGCACGATGCAATTCCATGGCGGTGCGGTGGTGGTTAATTGACTATAATTGACAGAGAGAGAAAGATAGAGCAAAGCAGGAAGGGAGGGAGCAGAGCAGGCATGGGTATGCGTGTGTACCTGGTCGATGGCGGAGGGGTTCTTGGAGTGGTGGAAGGTGGAGACGAGGATGGCGAGGGCCTGGAGGTGGTTCATGCTGACGTTGAACTGGTCCTGGAGCATGCGGGCGCGCTCGTCGCACATGCTGGAGAGCGCCTCCCGGCGCTTCTCGACGGCCTGGGAGCTCATGAAGCAGAGGATGCACAAGGCGATGAGCGACCAGCCGACGACCCAGAGCAGCAGCAGCCAACGCGAGCGCTCCCGCAGCTTGCGCGTTCCCCCCATGTAGTGGCTGGAGATGTGGCTCCACAGCACCCTGGCCCACTCCTTCTCCGGCAGCGGCAGCAGCCGCAGCACCAGCCCCATCCTGTCCAGCCCCAGGAAGCTCAGGCTCAGCCCGGCCGCGCCCCCCTTCTCCTCCATCCCCGGCGAGGCCCTCTTCCAACGCGCACCGCTCATCTCGTCTCTCATCCGGAAGCTACATCGCCGGCAAGGACGCCCCCCTGCTCTTGGCCCCGTCTCATGCACCGCCGCCGCCTCCGACCGGCGCTCTGCTCCGTCCCCTTCACTGACCGGATCACCAAGAATGGCCCCCAAAGGAAGCAGCTTTCTACGCTCAATCAAGGCAGGCAGCACCTCGTGCTGTCTCCCTCCCTCCCTCCCTCCTCCAAGAAGCAGCGACAGAACAGGAGCTATTCTGGAGAGGCGTTTGACCGGACGAGACGAGATCGAGTGGATTGGGGTAGGTTGATTACGGCAAGGGGAGAGGAGAAGGAGGAGGAGGAAAGCAGGGGAGATGGGTGGAGGTGGAAAAGGAGAAAAAGGAGCAGCAGACAGCAGAGAGGAGAGGCTGTGTGCCGTGCTGGTGGCCTGAGTGCTGGTGCTTCGAGGAGAGAGAGATAGAGAGAGAGAGCAAGCAAGGAGCCAAGGAGCCGGAGGACGAGGAGAGAGAGAGGCTGCCACTCTCTCTCTCTCTTCCCTGCTAATGAGCTAATCTCACTTCACCTCACTAGCAGCTGGTCAGACTCAGAACAAGAAAAAGGCAGACAAGAAAACAAAGCCAGCGCTGGTACCATTTGATTCGGCTTATTAACAGATTATCGATTGGAATTATGATACTACAAGTATTTAACACTACTAAAAACGTATAGTTTCTTGAAAACGTTTTATATAAAAAAATATCAAAAAACTATGTTAAAATTGTTTATCACTCATTTCTTATTAAATTAAATTCGTTCGTTTAAATGTTTCGCATTATTTGATATATCTACTCTTAACAGAGCTAGATAACATTATATTAAGGATCAGACCTGTAGATGACAGCGGTAATAATACAAAAACGTTGTATAATCTGTGCTCGAATTTTATCATAGCCCAAAAACTAATTCTTTCTTATTGGTATCAAATCGAATCTAACCAATTCTACTCTTTTAAAATTTAGTAATACCAAAATTTATTAAAGATATACCCTCCGTTTTATATTGTATGCCATTTGATTTGTTTGAATTCCAACTTATTTAACTTTTACTAAGTTTAAAAGAATACACATTAACATCTACAATATCTTCAAACACTAGAACACATTTAGAGGAGTTTAATTTATAAAAAATATCTGGCTAATAAAAATATAGAGAATTTATTATTTCTTAGCTTTTAGATATTAGTTTTTTATAAATTCTATATATAATGAGGTTTATAATTTGAGCAAATAATTTGATCTAGCAGAGCGGAAGAATCTTTAAATTACTAAGTGCGATAAAAAAACTCTCTAAACAGGGTCTATAGTATGATTAGATTATTAATAGGCTGCCCTGTGCCCTGGGTGGCAGCACAGCACTAGCACTGTTGCTTGCTGCTGCAGAAGCTACCTCCACTAGCGCTAGCACTTGCAGTAGCATCAGATTAAAGCTGACTTAGCTCATTAAGCCCCCTCCCCCAGGAAAGATCGATGCAGATTTGTCGTCCATCAATGCGGCGCCGGATTAATTATCCGGCGACCGGCGTCCGTCCAACGGCAACGTTCAACCACGCCGGGACAACCTCGTACACTGCAGCATGACTGCTCCGCCCGCCCGCCGGCCGTCCGATCGCGACACGGACGGCCCAGATCGGCCGATCACATCCGACGGCTGGGATTCGCCGCGTTTCTTTTGCAGGGCTTAATTACAGCCGCTGCAGACGAAAGGACGGTGGCACTGTTGCATTATTAACCCGCAGTGTAAAAATCTACTTTTTAAAGATAGATGTTTCAAGTAGAAATGCCCTTTTTCACGTGTGATTTGCTACAAATACAACATTTTTAAAGATATTAGATCACAAACCACTAAGCCAAATATATGTACAAAGCCAGATTTGGCTACATGTGCTGTTTAATTTCAATCGATAACAAGCTTGTTAATTCTATTCTAACGGTCATTTTGGTTTGGTTTTTAGAATTGAATGGTTAGGTATTGGACGATACCGGCGTACCGTTTTGAAGTCTAATAAAATAATATAAATATATATATATCAATATGATTACATATGATATATTTGAATATGTTTATGTCTCAAATATAATGTATAACTTGAATACAATATAATACATAGCTTAATATAAATAATATGTAACATATATCTCAAAAAATCATAATATAATTTTGATCGGTATAGATGGTATTAATCGAAATAATCAGTATTAACCGATATGAACGGTATTAAAATCAAAACGATACGTTACTTAATATGTACACGTGGTAGACTTATCATGCATTGCCCGTTTCTTCTATCTCATGTCAAATCATGGAGGGCCCAACAAACAGTTCAAAAAACAGAAGGTCCGTTCAGTGATGGGCAAGTTAATTTAAATTAATTTTTGAGCAGTTAATGAATCAAACGAACAGACAAAAGGTATGAATCCGGCCGGCCTTCAGCTTCATGTTCAATTCGTTTAAAATTCCCGGTAACTTGATTTTAACTAAGTTATACCGACGGCATCTAGTTTAATTGCGAGCATGTACATTTGACGGTCGGACGCTTGATTAACTAGGGCACTTCCAACCCTGCCTAGTAGGATAGTTTCTTACCATTAATTGTGTTGCCATGTCAGCTGAAATCTGATGTGGCAATAAATTAATTGAGGTGAGAGAGTGAGGTAGTGTCTTATGCAAGACACGGTTTCGGCTCGCACAACGAAGAAGCCAGAAACGACTCCATCAGCGTTGGGCGAGGCTCATCGTTTCCATCCAACGTGATTTCTCCTTTCCCTGGATCAGCTGTGTAGTAGCCTGTTCACATCTCCAATCCTTGGCGTGTTCCTGCTGCTCGTGCTCAGATCTCCCGCCATGCCTGCCTTCAGTTTCTTCTACCACGCGAAATCCCCAAAAAATCTTGGCGCGTCCTGAATCTTCTTAGTGCCCCTGCTCGCCCTCCATTTATCTCACTGGATCCATTTTCCCCAATCAACTTCTTATCCAATCTCTTTGCTGCACCTAATTTTATCCCCAATCTCTCATCCATGGGGAAGAACTTGCTCTCTAATCTGTGTGAAAGGATGAATGGAGCAGAGTTGAAGAAGTGTAGATCGAGATCTAATCGGGTCACCAGTGAATCAGCCGCCCTTGCTCCACTCACCGCTGCTGTTGCAAGAGCTGATGCTGCTCCATCAGCTATGTTCACGAATATAGATAAGCAATTTGCCTAAATATGCATGCTGATCTTGTGGTACTTATATTGCAAAGCATGGTTGAGCACAACATGTGGTAGTAGCAAGTAGCCATCAAATCAGCCACAAAGTAAATTGCCACACATGTTTAGTAGTACATACAAGTAATCATTAATTGTTTAGTAGTACATACAAGTAATCATTAATTGTTTTGCCTATAGACATTATCTAAGACATCATGGGTTAGGATGATAATGTCTACATGTACATTTATTGCTCTTTTCCATAGATATCATGGGTTGGGACTGCCCTAATTTGTTTTATCGTTGGCTTTGGACCATGATCTCTGAAAATAAGAAGAACGGAATTCATTAGGCAGGAAGGATGCAATAATAATCGCCATGGAATCACTGTCACCTAATCTAATTCTGACATGTTGCATTTCATTGGACCTGAACTAGTAGAAGGGTCCCAATCGAAGAGTTTCATACCGTGATGATGAGGTGATCACTCTCGATCTTTAATTTCTAGGTAATTAATGTGAAGCACAAAGTCAATGCCACATCCATGCACGTCATTGCATGGGTAGAGAGCTTAGCTTGACACAGTCAGCTGGGTCGACCTAATTAAAATACGGTCCTCTTTAAAACAGCTTATATCTAAAGTAAAAATAAATTATGTGACAAAAAATACAATTAACCATTTAACTAATAATTAGAATCAAATATCTCTCTACTTATCCAATGATCAAGATTATATTATAATTCTGATTATTTAAAGTTGTTCTAAAGAGAGCCTACATCATGTCAGGTAAGGTAACCTCTGCTTTCACTTCTTTTTGACTTCCTCTAATCCTGTTTCATCAAAGAAAACATTCCTCTAATCCTCCCTTGGCCCCTATAATAATTATGTCCACTTCAAAGTGAAAAGGATCTACAATTTGATCATAGCTTTATTAAGGGCTCCATCATTTTACAGAATTTTCATATAAATTAATTAATTCAATTTCTCTAAAATTCCTTCAAATATCATTTGATCTAAATAACACCTAATTGGACTAGGGTTTGAGGACCATCATTATTATGACTGCAACTCATCTAATTGTACCTATTTCCATGTACTGCAACCCTCACGGTCTAACCAATAACCTAGTTAAGAAAGTCATATCATATTTATTTAATTTTATATCTTCTCTGTTTTGCTCTAACTTTATCACCGGTGGTCTCTAACTTTCTACATGAATAGGTTAATACCAAACCGTGTGAACCTCCTTGTGGTTAGCTTCGAGATGGACAAGGATCACATGCATTCATGCACCAGTGTTTATCTGGTAAACAAGTGGACCGATGCTTCTTGAGATGTGCTTTGGTTTTCTTTTTTGTTTTATTCCTGCATTCTAGGAATGTGAATCAAAATGTACAAATTGATAATAAGCAGGGCATAGCCAAAAATATATCATGCCTACAACAGATTCAACTGTTCTTAACTACTTATTCAAAAAATTTAAAGATTTTCATACAATTTTATAGCAATTTTTATAACAATAAGAGTTAGGGATAGGAGAACATTGAGGAGAGGAGAACAACTGAACAAGAAGAGAGAATATCTATCCATGGTTAATTGCTTGCTTCTTTCTTTCCGGCCAATTGCTGTGATGATCGATCGAGTCCCTTGCAAGGCATTTAATTATGAGTGATCAATGATGTTAATTGTTCCACATGCTCAAAGAATCCACCAAATTGCATGCTGATGTGCTTTGGTGCCTGTGTATGTGATGCCAGTATTTTTAGTTGATTATGTAGATATAATAACTTTGCTTCTTTACCACTGATGGTGATGTCCACTGTGATGCATTAATTAGCATCATTTGCTTTAAGCTATGTGCGAATTTCTTCTACATGTTCAATGATTAAAAAATATCTACGCACTTTTAGTGACTACATTATATTAACCGTGAAAACACATTTCATGGAAAGAAGACCGTATATAAATAAAACTATATAAAGGTAATATTATATGCATGGAGATTAAATGATGATTTGTTTATTTTTGAAATGGTGGGAGGAATAAGAAATTCTCTAAATTAATTTTATATATAAGTGATTACAGTGGTGTCTTAACTTTGAGTATGTATGTATGTGTGTGTGTGTGTACACACACACTTCTTTCAATGTTTGAACTTTATTCCCTCTACACTAGACTAACTAAATTAAACTATCTAGTATGTCCAACAGCAAGCATTGATCTCTATGATCATTTATTTGCTGGATTTATTTCCTTCATCTGATCGAGCTAGTACTGATATCTGGGCCCTTCTTCTTTCTGTAGTGCCTAGCTAGTGGTTGGGTGCATGTTGAAACAGATTTCAGGAGGAACCAACAAATTCTATGGTTTGATTAGGCTAATAAGCTAATTTGTGTCTTTGCTCAGTGCGATCGATCAGGTTGATCTCTTGTAAAAATCTACTATGTCTAGATTTATTCGTCACAAATTAATCCGATGCATGGAGGAGCAATAATGTACTCACAAGCAAGCAACCCAATTTAATTGTTTGAAGGCATGCATGTGTGTTAGCTACTATGGTCTATGAAAACGTTTTTACACATGGTACTTTGATATCTTTACAGATGATAGAATATATATGTGTGTGTTTAATTTATAGCTAGTATGCATGTGATTTTGGATTGATGTGTTTAGTCTGATTTAAAATATAATGTTCATATTGGCCGGATTAATTGAATAATCCATTCAATTGCCAAAAACATTAAGAAGAAAACGTCATGAGAGAGGTTGGGTTAAGTACGTGTCTTAATGTCCGAGTGATAGCGATGTAATGTTTACTTTAAGAGAAATTTTGTAAAACCACTCTTACTTTAAAGCGGGCATTCCCATCCAGATATGACACGTGTTTAGTTATAATAGATTATTTGCATTGATGTTCCACTGCAATAGAATTAAGAATGCTCCTTCAATTACCTAACTTAGCTTGCAATAACCTAATGGAGTATTATGTTTGTTTAGAGGAGTTTCAAATTTTAAGAAATAATTTATTATAATCTATAATTTAGAGAAGTTTGTGTTCTCTAACTTTTTCATACTAATTCATTTTCAAATTCTGTGGTTATTGATTTTCACAATCTGAAACAAAAATATAAACTATTTGAAAAGATTTAGATTTTATAAGTACCTACGACTACCAGAATATATCCCAAGAAGCCTAGCTTATTAGTGCAAACAATTGTTGTTTTCTCCTCTCCATGTTAGGCTACTTACTTTTGTATGGCATACATGCATGATGTGATGTGTAAATGATAATAATACAGCTGCGAAAGTAACAGGAGACGACATTTTAATGCAAGGAGTGTCTTAGTTTCAATGCTTTCCTAGCAACTAGCAATAGCTTCCCCAATCTTAATATTGACCCACACAATGCAAAAAAATATCACATCATTTCTACATTTGATATATTTGTTAAAAAACCTTGGATAAAATTAAAGTAGCTGGATAAGATTAGACTAAGTACGTATGTAGTACTCCTCACAACTCAACTCGATCAACCTGATGATGCTAGTCCTAATCCTCGAGGACAGATAATTAATAAAGATGGAATTAAAGACGCAATTAGAGTGACAACATCTAGCACGTACTATGAGGACAGAGGAAAAAGTGGTCAAGGCATAAAAGAAAAGATGCATGTATATAACTACTAATTAAGCATCTCTTGATATGTAAGATTCAATAGTTTATATATATCCTTCTCGAGTTTAATCCGGTAGCTACAGTTTTTTTTTTTTTTTTGCATGAGGAGTAGTCAATTCTAGAGTAAATTCAACGGATAAATCCTCACGTACTATTATAATTTTTTAAAAATTAAAAAATATCACTGTAAGTTACTGTGGTAGTTTAATTTTCTTCTGTAGGTAACACATCGATGTCATATTTCCAAATCATAAGAATTAAAATAAAGGTGCTACTACCTGCCACCTTGCTCTCTCTCATCTATTATCTCTGTGAATGTTTGCCTCCTTGCATGAACTGATCCACGTCCATGAACTCCGATCTCATGCACAGTATCATGCATAGATGCAGTGGTGATAATAATAAGAAAGATATGGAGATGTGTGTGGAGATTGAGATGCAGAGGGGAGGAGAGTTAGGGGGGTCTCCACACAACTCATTGCTCCCTTAGCCTTTCTATCATTAGAATCGATCTTAAAAGATAAATTAGTATTTAATTGATTATATCTTTGGTATAATAATCCTCACTGAGGAATTTGTATAAGTAGATCAAGGGTTAAGATTTAGAATATATGTTGCTCATATATGTACATATCTCTCTTAGGCAGCATGCACTGGACTCCAAAAGCAATGACAGAAAAGACCAAACAAACTTAACCTACTCATCTCTCACCACCTTTAATTTCCCTTTGATTGGCCTACATGCTTCTGTCGTCTAGGAGTAGTGCAAATGCAATGTGTCAAATTGGTAATGGCACTAAGAGTGTCATCTCTTTCGAAACTGATATTGTGGCAACAGCAATGCAGGCAAATGAATGCATTGCAGCTTTCGACCTAAAAGGAGGGGGCAATGGCATGACCTACATTTTATTTATGCACTTCCAACGACTATGTGCACTACACCTCATAACTGATATATATCCACCATTTTGATCAAGTGACTATTAAATCTCAAATGTTACAGCAGACTAAGCTGCGTCATCAACTAAATCAGCAAACAGATTGGTTAGTTTATGGGGTATATAAGGTGATTAGGCTTAGAGTTTGGCAACTAATCATATGGTGGCATGCATCATGGTGATGACTTCTGCAGATATATACCTTAGGGGTAAAGAACTGTTCATTTGCAGATAACAAAGTAGACTACGCTGTCAACCATACATAGATTAAGAACAGGCAAATACATGTTTGGTTTTGGTTTGCTCGAGAGAGATAGCACGACATATATTCTGGTCAACTGCATGCCTCCACTAATTCAGGCGCACGTCCGGATTGAATAATATTCCTCTCATCCATGGCAGGTGATCTCTCAGCTGCATGCAGTTTCGTACCAAACAAATCCAATCATCCAACAGCATCAGGGGGAAATTAACATGCATGCATGTACAAACTGAACAAATATATATATCTTGACCAAAACGTAGTGAAAATCAGCTAGCTTGTCTGACAAATGGGAGCAAACCTAGCTCTTCTCTTGACTAACAAAGACTCATCCAATGCATGCCATCTGTGTACTTTTGATTAATAATTTAACTTACAATATATACACACACACATTGAGTTTTAGACGAATAACATCATTTGATTAATTCTTATCTGTAAGTAGTTTCATATGATGCAATTTGTAGTTATTGGTGATATATTATAAAAGACTAAAGTATAACGTTAGATACCACGTAAAAGACTAATGTATATTTTTTAGGGAAATTTTATGGTCTTTGAGAAGGTACCATATTTTTCAGTGTTAATTTTGGTACCTTATGTATCTCCTCAAGAACCGTAAAATCACTCTATTTTTTATATTTTGGAAAGGAGTTAGTATGCACCTGCAAAGTAGTGTAGTATGTAAACATCACTTAGGCTCTGTTTATTTTAGCTTAGCTCGAAATTATTGTAATACAGTTTATAGTTAAAGATTATAATAAGTTAGCTTATAATAATATGAAGAAAAATAATTGTAAGTTGTTGTATTTAGATGGTAAAAACTATAATGCCCTCAAAATAAAGTGTGGAGGGCTAAGATTTGAGTATAAGATGATAGCCAATAGTTTTTACAAAAGTGCGATGTATGTCTTATTCTTTATAGAGTAATAAACTGAAAATGCTAGATTGTACTGAGTTAACTTATTAGGTTAATATGATATTATAAATTATAATAAATTGATCGAATAAATTATTTTTTTATTTACGCTTATTAAAATATCAAGTTGAAACAAACTCGGTCAATTGATTAGAGCCAGAATTAACTGTATATCACGGTTGCGAGTAGCTGGCTTTCAACGGCATGCGCGTACGTAGTCCCTGCAAGCTACTGTACACACACCACATAAATATACGTACGTACGAGCTCTCACAATAGTCGGATGTACAGTGCAGTGTATCTGGTTCGAAGGGTGATGAAGAACTGCAGATCGATGCAGCCGGCCGGTCGGGCCTGCATGCATGCATGTACGTACGTCCGCGCGTAGACCGTAGTACATACCCCTCTTCGGCCAATTTCTCTAAAAGTATATTATTATTTATATCACTAATCTATATGTAATTAGACTGTACAGTATACTGTATTATAGCACGGATATACAGAGTATATAATCAGCTATACTGGCCTGCAGAGACCGGTCGTCCCAGGTGCCAAATAACTACACGTCTACACGTACGTACATTGTCCTTCTGCCCCGCGTACGTGCCCATCCATGCGACCCAACGGATACACGGATCTCTGCCCAGTACACAACACGTAAAACGTGCACGCGCGTATCGGCGTATGTATACGCTCAGCATGTACCGTACGGCCGGGCCCACAAGAGATATTATATATAAAGAGAGGCCCGGAGCGTGCATGCCTCTCTCTAGATTTTTGTACGGGCCCATGCATGGAGGCGGATGGGCCCGGCCGTAAATCCGGCCCATATTAGCTGTTAATTTTTTTTACTAATTAACCAGAGTACATCGTGCCTTGTAAAGCCGAATGGACGGTGCGGATTTCTCGCCGCGAGGATATTTTCCTTTTTTTTGGACACGAGAAATAATTTAATTGAACTGTTGAGCTCACACCACGCACCTTCTCCTCGATCTTTTCCTTTGACTTGTTTTCTTTATCTCTCTGTGTCGTCTGATATCTGTTAAATGGCATGGGGACCCCTTGATCTAATTTGTTGCCGTAACAAGGTAATTGCACAAGGTAACAGCTGCAGAGAATGCAGCCTGCATATATATACTAAAGGTAACTACACAAGATAAAGCGTACTTGTATCTGAAAAAAAAATCAATTTTTATATTTTTTTAACTAATAAATAATAATTAAGCTAGTAATTTATATATCTTTTATGTTGTACATGTGATATAATTGATTCGTATTTTAAAGTAGTTTCATTGATATTAATTTTATAGTTATTGATAATATAGTGTAGAGAAAATTAATTAGCAAAGTTTATATTAAAAACTGTGCTAAAAACTTATGTCTCATATTTTTTTTAAACGGAGAGGTTACATATTTGTGCCAACGTGGTGTTATGTGCGGCATGCCCATATTTGATTGCAAATCTATGACAAAATACAACAAGAAACACCCACCAATATATCTAGTTATTGGTTGCAGATCAAATGTGTTGTGTGTGTGTATTGCAGGTAGATCAGGAGCATGCAGACAAGAAATTAAGCTGATGAGGCCAAAAGAGTAATTAATAATCAACGTACAGCTTTCCAATTTAATGAGGCCGCGAATGAATCGAAGGTGTACGAGGTCTGCACAAGTGCAGTGCATGTCTGCAGGACATGCCTGACCGATCCATAATATACATATGGATCAACGGGACGGCCGGGTAAATAATTCTGCTGCTGTAATTAATTAAAACAATCTTTAGTGCATACTCAATATATATATATATGCCATCAGCATGGACTGATCGGCTATTCATTGGGATCTTCACCTTCTTTTTTCCATTACATATTATAATCGTTTAATTTTTATAAATTTAACTAATTTTATAGAAAAATACAGTAACAAATATAACATTAAATTAATATATTAAATCTATGGTAAAGTAACAAATATTATAAATGTTAATATATTTTGTTAAACTTGATTAAAATTAGATAAGTTTAACTTAAAAAATAAATAATTTATAATACAAAACAGAGTAACTAGCCACTTCTTCTATCCTAAAATATGAAATTATAAGACGTTAAAACTACTCCGTGCAAATTTCTTTCCTTTTCTTTTCTTTTTTAGGACTCGCTGTATCTTCTCGTCAAAAAAACGTCGTTCAAATTTTCGAGTTTGGAGGTTAGCCAACATGTGTTTCACTCCTTCAGTACTGGTCCTTGATTTCTTTTAAAAAACTACAATAATTAACAAGTGGAGGACCAAGAGAAATAAATTAAAACGAGAGGCCCCAGCCCTCAGCTAGCTAGCAATTAAATTAGTCCATCGATCCACAGTAATTCTGCTGCAGCCTCATGCATGCATGCGTCATACCTATACGTATGTATACATAATACATTAATACATGCACGTGTCTACGCAGAGGCACGGGAACACGTGATTACTGATCAGCATATATATATATATATATATATACATTCATATTCCTTTTATAAAACAAGTCGTTTTAGACTTTTATTAAGATTTGTCTAAAATAAGCCGTTTTTGTATTTTATTGTGCACTCTGGACGTTTATTTCCTTAAAGTAGTACTACTTTCTCCTCGTATCTCGCACTGTCTTCACACCCGTATTGTATTTAATAGAGACAACACAAGAAAAATACATACTGATTAATTATTTCTTAGTATCTGAAATCATGTCCAATACGATTTCCTTTGTGAAACTGGAGAGAGTATGTATATACTATCTACAAATATTTTATTCTTAACAATTTATAGATATGTTAGTAACGTATTTAGGTTATCTATACTCCTTTTAAAATAACCAAGTGTGGTGAATTTGTCACCCATCTACTTCCATTATAGTTTTTACAGTTTACTATTTGTCATCCACTTACTCTCATTGTAGTTTTTGCAGTTTACTTTTGATACTATTTAATATTACACAACAAACTAATAAAAATGGATTGACACATATAATTAAAAGTGAATAACATATATCATATAGAAATCTATTTAATTTATTTAAGACAACATTACAATATTTTTCTTTTGTTCATAGCAAAGCATGGGCATTTTGCTAGTTATTGTTAATTCTGTTTAGCTCCAATTTTCATTACAAATTAATTGGATGTCGTCACTTGGTTAGCTGATCGAAAGAACCACTCCAAAAAATCGAGGGTTTATGGGATAAATTTAGAATAGTAAAAAACATGCCAGCATTATACGACAGTCCGCGAAATATTTTGCTAGCTAGGCCCCTGCGTTGATTGCTGGCTCGTGATATAATTTCGATCTGTACCACCCCATACAGTATATACCTGCATGTAGGTCATGTATTGCATGTGCGTACGTACGTACGCAATTAAAATGCACGTCCCTATATAGCTGGCTGATACAAAGACGACAGAGGCATAGAGAATATACAGAATAGTACTAGCTGGTCTGTGCAGTGTATTGATCAATACAGCTCTCTCTTCCAAAATATTTAAAATTTATATTAAAACTAGCGAAGAGACCGTTCGTTCAAAATAAATTACACCGTCCCAAGTTGTAACAAGCTGTAATATTTTATCAGCATTTAATTGTTTGTGTGGGAAAGGCAATCCGAGGCCAGGTGTTTTCTATTATTTTCTAATTTCTAAAATCCTGCTTTAAACTCCGCCAAAACATTGAAAAATTCAAATTGTGGGATTTTTCAGAAAGACACAAGCTTTTCCTAATTTTTCTTTTATTTCTCTTCAACTCTCCTTCTTCCTTTCTCCTTGTTCTTCCTCCTCTCTTTTGCCTGCGCAGCGGGGGGAAAATGGAAACGATCAAATGAATCTCACACGCATGGGAATTGGGAAGGGAGGGCCCGTTGACCATGGCAGGTTGGTCTTGGTCACACACACATATACACCAGCTGGTTGCCTAGCTACCTGCGGCTCGATCGATCGTTGGATTGATCCGGCCGGCCGCGTGCAGAGAGAGATTCCAGGCATCGAGTGATTGCAGCGTTACCATCGCCTGCAGGCTGCTTGCCCGGCCGGTCTCTCTCAGGGTTCCCATTCCCAACGCCGGTCCGATCAAGCTGTGTGAATGTTTGACGTGAATATCAGATTTTTTATAAGTAATATTTTTTATAAAATTTTAATTCTGATATACGATCTTAAAAAATAATAAAACTAGATTTCTGTTGACATTTAAAGTGTCGACAGAGACTCTGTCCACACAGAGCACTCTGTCGATAGACACAGTGTCGACAGAGCCTAAACTATCGACAGACGGGTAAGCGCGGCGCCACGTGGCGAGCAGTAGGAGGGCGCGCGCGACGCAAGACAGTAGGTGGGTGCGTGTGGCCGAGCAAGCGTGGGAGACGAGACGTTGCGCGCGCGGGAGGCGAGGCGCCACGCGCACGGGCGAGCGCGTGTGGCCGGGCAAGCACGGGGACAAGGCGTCACGCACGCACCTTAGGGTGGGCGGCGAGTAGGTGCTCGCGACGAGGCGCTAAGCGGCTATGGCGCGCAGAGCGAGGCCTCTGTTGACCGTTTAACTGTTAATAGAGCCTCCCGTCGATAGTTCAGGCCAAAATATCAACAGACGTCTCTGTGACACTTGGAGTGTCGACAGATGTCTATTTTTGCTATTTTTTGAAGCACATATCAGAATTGAAATTTCATAAAAAAAATTATTTATAAATTTTTTTGAATATCACACGTTAGGGCAACCACAATATATATAGCAAAACTAGTTCATATATATGGGACCTACAATATTGGTCCATAACTATTTCTTATCCCATAACGTTTATAGTAAAAGAGATATTAAAAGTAAGAGAGAAGATAGAGAGAGAATGAAAGAAGGAAAATGGTAAATGTTATTATTTCTGATGGGCATCCCATAAGATTATGGTTACCTTTTACTAACGACTACTATAAGAACCACCTTCACAATGATTTAGCTAGCTAATAAAACTATTTTAATGCTTATGGACTGCTTTTTTCACACATTGTGGATGCTCTTAAGGTCAACTCAATCTGCGTGCATGGCTGCTGTATGTACCAAAATCCTACGAGTGGACAATCGTTTATTCGGTTTGTAAAAAGTTTGGTTTTTAGAAAACAGAAACCGAACAACCTGCTAAAATTAAGAAAACCAAAATGAAAAACCAAAAAATTCAGTTTGGTTTCTTTTGTTTTTAGTTTTATTAAAATATCCTCACACATAAAACACTAGACAGAGAAATAGAGGGAGGGCGCGTACACGGCGAGCCAGGTGGCGCAGCTCATATAGGCAACAGTAGGCCCATGTGACCGGCCAACGGCCAACAGCATAGGCAATGCGCCTAGGTCATCAGCACAGCAGCTGCAGCTGCAATCAGTGATGTCTAGAGGGAGAGCAACAATATGTCATCGCCAAGGGAGTGGTGCATTTGGAGGGGCGGCGACGAGCGGAGGGGTGATGACACAACACGTCAAGAACTCAAGATCGCCAGATCGGAACTCTCAAGCCGGCGATGGCATCCTCGACGGCTTGACCTGTCCAAATCGGGCAAGGCGAGACTTTCGGGTGGTGGCGACTGACCCTAGCCCTTGGTAGGGGACTACTATGCCTATGCGATGACTGGATTGACTACGCAAGATTCGATGTTGTATTACTGAGCGGAATAGGTAACTACATATGTGTTAGGTTAGTGTGGGGTTTTTTTGATTTATGGGCTTTACACATCACCCTTCGTTTTTTCCCTTTTTTATGAAGAAAAACTTAACCACAAACTGAAAACCGAAGTAACGAAGAATAAAAATCAAATATAAAAAACTAAAATTGTGTTTACTCCGGTTCAGTTCTGTTTTTAGTTAATTTTTTTCCGACACTCCAAATCTGTCATTCTGCATGCGATTGAATGTCCAGTACACACAATTGTTGTTTTAATATGATCTTAATTTCTACGTACAATTTCATCCCAATTAGTATAGGACTCGATCATTTCTGAACAATACCTATATATCCTATTATTTCCTCTATATATTTCTCTATATCATTTTGAGTTAGTGTAGTTAATATCGGTTATACCAGCCACTTAAATTCAAGATGATTTAGACTTACTTTTGTGATAATCTGATCACACGATCTTCATTTTAATCTTTGGTGGTAACACAATGTGTGTACCGAAAAGATACCCCCTCCACATCATAATATTATAACCTAAGATCGGATTTAATATTTTATAGTACAACGAATCTGGATAGTATCGCTGTTTAGATTCGTTGTACTATGAAATGTTAAATATAATCCTAGATTGAAATATTTGTATTCTTTGTGGTGTAAAATTCAAGGCTAAAAACAGAAAATGATGAAAAAAGCTCCTAAATTAATTCTAAAATTTGGTTCTAAAATTTTAAATTTGTCCACAACCTACACGTTTTTGCTAAGAACGTATTTATGTACCGAACGGCTACTTGCATTGTCAAAAACGATTTTGCAGATAAGCACAAAAATGATGTCATAATGTGAACCCGTCCTGGAATAAGTTTCCGAAAACAGATATGAACCGAGGTGAGTTCGACTAGGGTTTGGGGCGTATTTATACGGGACGCCCATACCGATTTCGAATCGCGCCGTCTCCATCCGATCGATCCCATATACATTTTCCTCGCAATTTGCAAGGCGGCCCCCGACCCTACCGCGCAGCCGCACCGCTCTACTCAAGGTGAGCAC
>KE373176.1:35169-45311 GCA_000418225.1 Zizania latifolia
ACCAGCTGCTAATGAAACCCTTTTTATCAAGAATTGTGCTCCTTTTTCTGCTCAATTATTAGCCTAAAGCATATTCTGCTGGTGTGGTAGCCATAATTTATAACCCTTCTTGTCTTGCAATGCATGTCACATTGTTATGACAGGCAGATTGCTGGAACAACCAAATACCTTTGTGTTGCCTTGTTCAAGATTGGCTGGTT
The DNA here is from genome assembly GCA_000418225.1 of Zizania latifolia. NCBI lineage: Eukaryota > Viridiplantae > Streptophyta > Magnoliopsida > Poales > Poaceae > Zizania > Zizania latifolia. The sequence goes on from KE373176.1 coordinate 35,370, forward strand.
TTAACATTGCAATCGATTACCAGGCACCTCAGTAGTCTTGCTAAAGAGAGATGATGGGTCCTTGGGAGGGGATAATGGACACTACTGCACTAGTGTTTGTTGGATTGTACTGGTTCAAGTTTAATCTCATCTTTCCTTAGTCTTTAAGTCTCATGGATATAGACTTGTTCATTGTGCAGCGAACGGTGAGGATATATCCTGAAGATGCATCTGGCTGTAGATTTGATGTAGCCTTGGTTTTCACTTGTGCAAGATTTTGGTGTGATATCACATGAGGTTATGTGCTTAACTGCTTATGTTGAATGTGTTATGAATATGACTTGATTGTGTTGATATGAGGGCAAAGACCCAATAAATATACACGTATGGAGAGAATACAAAAGGAGATAGACCTAACATATAAAGATCTCTCCATATATAAACCTAACATATATATATATATATACTACTTTAAAAATAACTAATAGTGATAGCAATGAATCTACCATCACCACAATCATTCTCATTGACACATGAGTCCTCATTGTCAGTGAAATCTATACTACTTTTAAAACTATCATAGATGTTTAATTTATTTTTTTCCGTTGCAACGCACGTGCACTCAACTAGTATAATATATAATGCCTAACAGAATGTTGGAGCAGTGGCTGATGCAATGGTCATAGGCCACAGAATTTCTTGCTTCAAAATCCAGAGAATATATGGTTGATATAGAAACATAAGATCTCTGGTTGAACTATATTTCCGATACTACATTAGTTTTTTAAGGAAAAAATGGAACATTGCAACTAAAAGGCTACAATTCTGATGCTCCTATTGCTGGCATTCTGTTAGAAACTTTAGTGTGGTACTGTTATGTGTTAATCGTGCATCTTAACTAGCTTATCCCAGGCTCTCGGTTGCTTAATTTAAAGACACCACCCTTTTACTGAACCTTTTACAAGTTGGTACTGCTTTGTTTCTGTTGCAAGTTTTCCCAATGTAATCACCAACTTGCTGGATTGAAGTTCCAGGTTGAGAGAACATCTGAAGGAGAGAGGAATCCTTTTGTACTGTTGAACTGACCAGATCATGGCGATTTCAGCTCCTGACACAAAGACCTACTCAAGAGAATCCAAACCAACTTCAGATGCACTTTCACCAACTGTGGCACTATAATTAATGCACATCGCATGAGCTGCAACAGTCTTACCACAATTGGTTCTGAAGGTGGATACTCGACCTTAAGTCCCTGATTTGAGCTTTCACCACATGACATGGCTGCCCATTTCCCTGTGATACATGTTTTGGCATAGTTCGTAGGTGTGAATCTCTCTCAGCTTCCCAAGACCAGCTGCTTTCACAGTTGTGCAAATGCCATCCGCTGCAACCAAATGTCACTGAAACAGTCAGTGGTGGTGTTTTTTTGGAAACCTTGAATTTTCTGGTGGAAAACCAAAATGAAGCAAATTTCTCCGATGCAATAGACAAGTTGTAGCTGCTGACCAAACACCACAACTGTGTGTCTGTGCAACTGTGCTCTTCTCCAATGGAATCCACGGTCTTTTGGGGGCATTCAAAATCCAAATTTGCAACCATCAAGTCAAGGATCAGGATCCTGAGAGCAGAGGGGCCAAAGCTGGAGAGTAAGAGAAAATAAAAGGAAAGGGTGTAAAAAAGATGGCAGCCACCATATCTTTTCTGACAAAGAAGTGCCTGCCCCCAGCGCCCCACCCACAACACAACACAAGAGTTTATAAAATCCCAAAATGCATCCTCCCCCTTGCAAAAGCAGCAGCATGTGTTGCACTACTTTGCACAATGGGAGATGAGGAGATCTGTGTCTGTTTTCTCCTCACCCTTGCAGGGCCCCTCTTGCATTGAGAGGCATTGCATCTCTCTCTTCCTGCCTTTTCGTGGCCAGCTTTTCCCTCAGCCACATATAAAACCCCTCTCACCATTCCTCTGCCCTTCTCAGTCTCATTGTGGTCTTCTTCTTGAGTTGAGTCTTCTCAAGCCCTCTGTATATACACATTTTGTATAGATTTGTACCACAATTCCATCAGATCTTGCACTTTTCATTGCAAGAACTTGGTTGATCAGCTGGTGTCCAAATGGATCCCATTAGCATAGAGAAGATCAGGGCCATGAGGAAGTGCAGCAGTTGCAAGAGGCAGCAGATGCTCCCTACCTTGGCAATCTACATGGTGGCTACCTTTGTTGTTTGCCTGCTGCTCACCAGCCCTGTCTGGCTCCCCAGGCTGTGCTCACTCATGGCCTTCTTCTTCCTGACCACCCTCCCTGACTTGGCCATGGCCTTCCTGCTCAGTCCCAAGTGCCTCTTCGTCGTCGGTAACCTCATCGTCGCCTTCCTCGTTGGCGAGTCTAGGTTGGCGCCGAGAGGTGAGCCGGCATCCTTGGTGAATGACATACATGAGGAGCATGTGAAGAGGAATGCTGCGACAAGCGCAAAGGCAACGACTGCAGTGGTGACTGTTGATCACAATGCTTTGGTTGGAGAAGTGGGGCAAGGGGAGGAAGAAGAAGAGGAGGAGGAGGAGGAGGAGGAAGGAGGAGAGGAAGAAGAGCTGCACAAGAGAGTAGAGGACTTCATTGCAAGGGTCAAGAAGCAAAGGAGAATGGAAGACAAGAGCTTCTTTGACACTGATCGATGACGATGACCGGATTTCCTTGGATTTGGTCATCGATCAGTGTCAAAGAAGATATATTGCATCCAAGTTAAGGACCTGTCATGATTAGTTTCATCTATCTTGTTACGGCCAGAGACAAGAAGAGTTGATTGCACTGTAGGAGGTTATGCATGCACTTGCACTTAATCAGAGTGTATCTGATGTTTAGCCATGCCCAAGAATTAGGAATGTGTGTGATCTTTGAAAAAGCAGAAAAAGAAAAGTGATGCATGGTGTCTTTCTCTTATCTTGCTTTTATCCTAATGGCATATGTAATGCCCATAGTTTGCAAAACTGGTTGGGTAACTGTTATTGATGGTGACTAGACAGTCGGTTACTGTCGAAACCGGTCTAGTACGGTGGTTATCGGACCGGTTTCTACAACTGTTCCATTGTGGGATGGTCGAAGTTTTGTGAACCTGATAAATGCCATGATTTCACTTATCCTGGGCAACAAAGAGGCCAAGTTGCCGGGATAACAGAGTTGCTCACATCTTAACAGTAAAAGGCACAAGTTTAACACTTTTATGGATTTCTTTCTAAAATGGTATGGATTTCTGAAATGTTCTATTAAGCAGTTGGCACATATACTTATGTTATTCTGCTACCATATATTGCGCACACAGTTTATGGGTGTACATACGCATATGTCAGAACACGCGCACGTACAAGAATACGGGCATATGTACGCCCCCCCGTGCATCAATACCAACAAAAACCAAATGAAGACGCATGAAGATGGCTGATGCTTTTGATCCAGGTGAAGGGAAAAGGATCCCATGGCACGCAATGCTGAATGTTCAGGCACAATAATACATGCTCAGCAAGCCCACCTCCCTCCATATGCAAAACTGCAAATGCAATGTTTGTTCATGATTTATTACTTCCTCTGTTTTGTAGTATAGTTTATTTGACTTTTTTAAGGGACTATTTTTTTTAAAAAAAACATGTATTAACATCTAAAATATGTAATAAATACCCTACCAAGACATATTTTACAGTGGATGAAAAAAAACTAATTTGATGTTGTAGTTATAAGTATATTTTTCTATAAAATTGTTCAAAGTTTAGAAATTTTGACTTATAAAAAAGTCAAACGACTTGCATTATGAAACAGAGAGAGTATAAGTCTTGTTTTTTAAAATCAATCTTATTTAACTCTGATTAAGTTTTATAAAATATATATTAACATATATCTTGTTTTTTAAGTCAATCTTATTTAACTTTGATTAAGTTTTATAAAATATATGTTAACATATACAATATATAATTGTTGACGCAAAAAACGTAATTTCTGGTGTCGACAATAATAAATAACTATTAACATATATTTTATGGTAGATTTAATGAAACCAATTTTATTTTATAGTTGGTATATTTTTCTATAAAGTTGGCTAAAGTTTGAGAAGATTTACTCATAAAAAAATTACTTATAATATGTAAGGAACCCTGTATTCATCACCAGCGATCGGAGCCACATGTGGTTCTGAAAGACTGCAAGTGCCCTTTTCCGGCTGCTGATTCGGATCAGTGTCATTCGATGAGATCACACCATTTCTTTATCTTAAACACAAAAACGGCAGGGACGTGCATGACACAGAAAAGGCGCGAATCCACGCGAGCAGATGCAGCTTCAGTGTGCGAGCGAATTAAATCAGTGATGAGAGAAAAGAAAGGCTGCTCGCTTGCATCTGCAGCTGCATGCATCCATGCAGCGTGTCCACCATGAGATGATCAGGTTAGTGGCACAGATTAATTACAAGTGGACTTCTTTGGAACGTGGAAAGTAGCGATGCATAGCACTGTAAATCAAGAGAGTATAAATGCTAGTGGATGCACCAGTTCTAAAATATCTACCTTAAAGTCTTGACACTAATATATAATGCCCTAGACAGCAAATGTGATTAACACAAGTGCAGTGTTATTTTGAACTGGTACCTCACCAGGTGGTGATGCTGATAATGCGTGCGATTCCTCTTCTTTCTGGTAATACACAAATGTGTACGGTCGCAAACCTTGCATCTGATCAAACAGAATTAGCATACTTGAATTTGGAGTAAATTGTACTTTGCACCGGCTAACTATTTCAATTTATATCAAGTTTTACGTGTGCTTTCACTTTTGCTTTGCACTAAGTTGTATTGAAATAAGTTTTAGTTAACACCAATAAACATCGTCAAACCAATTAATTAAATTTTATAAGATCTGAATGATACTTCATGAACATGGTCTGAATTTAAAAAGTATCACAAGTTTCACTAATGATACAACCTGGTGCAAAGTAAAACCTACATCATTATACCCTGGTGCAAGGTGAAAACAGGAGCTTGGACCTGCTGCAGCGTGAAAAAAGGTGCACTCTACCCAATGCAAAGGGCAAGCAATAGGTTTCCAGTTCCACTGCAAACATTGCTCACATTTTTGTTGCACAAGGGCCAAATGAGTACAGGAAACAATGCTTGCGATCGACTCGTTCAACAAAACTGGACTTGGATCACAGACAAAAAAGCTTTAATCATACTAGAAATCTATCCTCACATGTGTAGCAATATATAGCCAGAAACTGCTTGAGCCAGCAATGTTGACTGCTATTATGATTCCAGCATCACATGTATCGGTCTGCCGACAACGGGTCGAATTTCCTACAGATCTATTTGCCGAACTTACTAGCTACGGCTGGTTCCGTTAGTGTGTTCCAGACCTGTCAAAGATGCATAAGAGTATCAACGAAGGTGGTCATACATGGCAATGAAGCTTAATAGCCTACAGGAATGGCCCTGATGCTTACTTTTAATTTGCCTTTTGATCCCCCGCTGGCTAACAAGAAAGGATTGTCATTTGAAAATGCTACTGAAAAAATAGCTCCCTGCAGTAACAATGAAGTGTGTAAGAAACATTTAATTGAAACTCAAAAGTAATTCCTTCCAAGGATAAAAGATTGGTTTCACTTCAGTGCATACAAGTTTTGGATTCATTGAAGCGATGCATGATGGCTGGTTGTTTGATAAATCCCATAGTTTCACCTATGTTTAAAAAAAATAAATGTTAACTGGCAGAATTAATATATAACATTTACCAAACTCAGCAAAATTTATTCGCACCATTTTGTCAGTTGATCCTGTCGCAAGAAACTGCAAGAGAAAGCTACACTCAGTATTTCACTCTATTAATCTCTCTTCATATATATTCGATTATAAAGAAAAGGAAAATATACCATACATTAGGGGTAGATGGGCCAAAGGAGATGGAAGATACAGCCTTTTCATGTGCATGTAGAGTAAATGTGGGACGACCAGAGTTTGAACTTGATGAGGCTGTCCGCGTATCAAATGCTTGAACCATCCCATTTTCAAGACTAACCTGCAACACATAGCAGCCTCTGACTATAATGACACCAGCACATTAATGTAGAATCCTAACAGTGACCATACAAAACAATCAAAAAGAGATAAATGCAAGCATTATTATGCATCAAGGAGAAAACAGATTGACCAGATAGGAAATCAAAACTGTGGATACAAACAGCGTTTTTCAACTTAGTCTACAGTAGCATATTCCATAGGAGGGATTTTGCATGCCTTGGCTAACTCTGACATCCTCCACTGCACTAATCTTCATCTTTTTCTATCTTTACTCGAACATGCTGCCATTATAGAGTTAGAGCACTAACTCTATTCATCTAAATTTCGACCATACTGTTTTCTAAAGGAAACTTGACATACCGGTTAGCAAAAGTTGGTGTTGCTTGTCAGCAATTTTGGATATGTTTTCAACAAGACAGATATATGATAGACATATGAATTTTAGGCATTTATCATATTTAAAAGAAAAGGAATGGTAGTTCCATTTACTCACCACAAAGGAGTGCTCATTATGTGGATCCCAAGCTAAGCTTTCTACATCTGCTTCAACAGACCATTTATGACAATCCTGTCCACCATCTTTCATGTTATTCTGTAATATGTTAGTAGCCATTGTTAATTTCCAGTTAACATGAGCACAGATGTTTCACAATAATGCAAAGCTTTCCACAAGATTATAGAATTGCGACTGGATCCTTTTTCACCATGCAAGAGGAAAAACAAGGGCTTACAAGAAAATTTACCTGAACCAAACAAACACATATCTTGTACAATTAGCATGACACAAACACCTTCAGTTTTAGACTTATCATGCAAAGGTAGGTAACCACAATCCAATTACATGACAGAACAAGATTATTAATTGCACACATGCTTCAAATCAATCATATGGCTTATAATCTGGTCAGAAACCCTATCATACATATAAGGTAACAACATAAAATAGCATGACCAATGAATACATGAGTAGTTGAGTACACCAGCGACAGAAGAAATTTCAGGAAATGAATCAGAAATTGATCTCATAATGACCAGTAGATCCATTACCATGGCAACTGATTTATCGAATGATCCGCTTAGAAGAACTTCAGGTGACTGTCGGCTCCAAGCAACTGATTGAACCTACATGCCAAGGTAAGAAAAAATCAAATTAAATGTCTCAGAACCAGAATACAGTAAGAAAACAAAAGTAGCAAACCATCAATCATTACCTTGTCATCATGATGTTCCAATGTGACTGCACATTTGCCAACAGCTACATCCCAAATCTTAACAGTTTTGTCTGCGCTTGCACTAGCTAGAACATTCCTGTTGCTCATAAGAACAAGTTGTTCATGAGGGGGTCAATAAGAGAAAATATGTACTATTACTTGAGTTGTGACCTAAACGCACCTCACCTCCTTGTTCCATGCAAGACCAAGTACAGAACTTCTATGACTTCCCTTCTTATATTTTTTGGCCTGTGTGAGAAGGCATGCACCATGAACGTTAGTGTGACTGACAAAGATTTAAAAAGGGACAGAAAAAGAAATAAATTATCAGCTAAACATAGGCATATGTGAATTATAGGATTAGTGTGGCTTGCTACCTACCAAAATTTTGGTAGGGTAGCAAACCAAACACTTGATGAAAATCTCTTATTGGCATAAATTGGCTTAAAACCAAACTACACTACCCTACCAAAATTTGGTAGTACCAAAACTTGCCACTACCAATTTTTGGTAGGGCTTCAATCTAAACCACCCATATACACTGCAGAAAGTAAAAACCATAGTGCCAATATTGTTATAATCAAATACAAGGATTTATCTGATCAGCATCATTATGCACCAAAATCACACTATTAATCATTCATATGGAAACTGATCCAAACCTGTAGTTATCGTACTGAACCAATGCAGAAGTCCGCTTACTGTTTTCTACCCTTCAGGTTATGACCAACTCATTGGATCAATTTAATATCGGTTAATGTGAATTCAGTTTGAATAAGATTAGAGTGGGACTGAATGTGAACCAGTTCATGTCAGCACATCTACGGGACATGCAATTCCTGGTAGTAGGATGGCGCAATTTTGAGTCAAAACTACTTTAGTAGTCTAGCAGCTAAGAGACCAGATAGCAGGTATACAACATCATGATCTAGACTGAGATTGCCACACAAATAAACAGGAGCAATAATGGTAAATAAAAATCATTCCCAAGCTAACATATGGTATCAACAGATTTGTAATGGAAATATGGAATGTTCAACATTGAATTTGGGTGGTGCTGGTGGTGGGGTGGGGCACTAGGAATGTTAGCTAACGCACGATAAGAGGGGCAAGAGAAGATGTGTTTAGCATGACAACCAGTAAAGTATCACATGAAAATCAACCAAAACTCCAAACTAGCTCAGGATTGGGAAAAGAGGGGACTCATGAATGAACCTTTTTGCCCTTCACTTTCTTCTTCTTCTTTGAATGTCCTCCTAGCACCATGTGAGGTTGGACTTCATCAACCTGTTCAATAACACCAGATCCAGAAAATAGTGTGTTAAGCTTTGCAGTTGAGCAGCTCATGATTGTATGGAAAGATAGTGTTGTATGTTTCCAGAAACATTACTATATCCAAGTCCCAAATTTCAATTGCAGGATCCATCGTACCGATGGCTATAAAATTCCCTGGGGTATGAAAAATGCAAAGAAAGCAACAAAATGGGTTATAGGAGTAAGTAAAACGCTGAACTATAAATAGACTGGCGCTCAGTTACTTGTCTAGTAAACACAAACAACACCAAATTTTACCTTTGTCACCACCCTTAAGGTTAAAATCCATCCATGCCGTGCACAGTGGAAAATCAGCTAGAGGTAGTTCATGATGCACAAACATATTTAGATCGCCATCTTCTGTTTCTTCAAGTAAATTTACCTGCATAGATATATGTTCAATGATCACATGCATAAAAACTATATGAACCAATGTCATCCAGGCTCCAGCACAATGGAGCAATGCATGTGACCTTGGATCAATTTGAATTATGGCAACAAGTATAGGATTACTCCAGGTAAATGTTTCCTCTTTAGATTTCTCATACGAATATAATTTGTCAAAATCAAACAAAGCTGAACCATAGCAATCATTTTTAGCAAAACTGCAAAGCTGCTAATGGGTACTTGCCTGAAGAGAATTGACATCATCCTCATTATATGCGCAAGCGACCATCAAATCAGTAGGTTTGATAGTCATGTCTTCAATTTCTTCATCGTCATCCTCCTCCTAATAAGTCAGAGAAGGGGACTGATTCAGTGAACCCCAATTCGGTGGTGGATTTAAAAGGAAAAGGAAATGCACACAAAGTCCTCCCCTCCATGGCAAGAGAAAGCATACTCACATCGTCGTTCTTGAGATAAGGGTCTAAGTCGTTGCTTGCATAGTACAAATCGCCCTGGCCGGAGCTGAAAAGCTTGAGACCTGGTGTGAATACAAGCCAGGTTGCCATTGCGACGATTACCTCAGCTTTAATCATCAAAGGGGGCTCCTGGCCCAATCGAGCTCTCGTCTAAATTGAAAAGGGATAGGAATCTCCTACCTTCCTCCTCGTCATCGTAGTTTTCCATATTGAGCTCCTTGAGATCATCGATGACATCATCGACAGCGCCCTTGGAGAGCGCCTTGGCCGCGGCCTTGGCCTGCGCGACCTCGTCCACATCGTCCTCGGCGGCGCTATCGACCTCCATGTTGCCATTATCCTCATCGTCCTCGTCGGCGTCACTCCCACCTCTGCAGGTCGTGGAGCAACAGTGAGCACAGCCGCAGACGAAGGAGGGGAGGGGGGGCGAGTACACGCGGGCATGAAGGAAGGCTCACTCCGTGTGCAGGGCGATGGACTTGATGGCCTCGTCGATCTCCTCCTGCGTGGGCGGCTCCGCTTC
>KE373176.1:54307-68830 GCA_000418225.1 Zizania latifolia
GTGCGGCGGCGGCTGGAAGAGGATACGAGAAAGCCAGGTGCATGGGAGAGGAAGGGAAAGGGGTGCGGCGGTAGCTAGGAAGAGGAGATGAGAGAAAGAGGGAGCGGGAGAGAAGTTAGGGTTGAGAAATAAAAACCCTAATGGGTTTTAAATGGGCGGTACTATAAATAGATTGTTTGAACATATTTATATAAATAGATTATTAACTGAATTTTAAATATCATATTAGACATAATTTTAAATGTGTTATTGAAATTTTAATTATATATTTTTTATCTTATAAGTATCTAAATAACAATATTATAACTTGATATTGTATTGCTATTTTTATCATGCTATATTACTATTGTTATTTGCAATTTACTTATATATTGATATATTTTTCTAAATTCTATAAGCTATTTTTCTATATCATTCGTCACGCCGATGTGTCTATGACGACGTCACGCCGCACGCCATAAATGTTGTAAAGTTGTGAAGGTGGTAGGTCGTCACGTTTCGGCGCGTCGCCATAACAACTATGCCTGTCTATTAATAGGACAGAACAGCAGAAAGAAGAACAGATGTGTGCTCATAGACATAGATTGTGTTTTACACTTATAGTGAGCCATATATAGCACACAAGAATATAGTAGGGCAACGCTACTTAATCCAGAAACAGCACGCCTTCCCCATTTTATGGGCTGGTGCGTTAATGACCATGATAATTCGCTTGCATTTGAGCACCGTTGGAAGCTTAACTGGAGATCTCATGAAAGTTGAAATTATCTGAGACAGTCAAAGGGTAGGTCAACTGGACAAAACAACCTTTCTTGTTGAGTTTGGTGTGGAAATGGGTAAATACTAAATTAGACTGATTTTAGGTGTACAACATCAGGGAGAGCTGCTTGTCATTTTTACAAATAACTCTAGGAAAGATCTAGCAAGGTGCTAAACATAAAACATGCTAAAGTGAGCAGTTAAGTTAAAATGATTTGACAAGTTGGAGATCAGCATGTTCATTATAAAGATCACAGACAGAACAAAAAGGTGTCCATATGTACTTATTTCTTAAGAGTTCATTTATCAATCTGCTGCCCAATGAAAGGAATGTTCTTGTTTGCTCAAGATGGAGAGGGAATGTTCATGCTGACCGGCTTTCTGATGTATCTGCACGGAATTCATTCACATTTAAGCACCTGTGCTGTCTTGCCACATTCATTCATGAAATCTCCCATAAATGTAGCAAGGCCCATCTATTTGGTACCTGCTGGATGTTGCCCAGTTGCCATGAAACTGAACTGCATGAGGCACCTTGGTATCACCAGTGCACATGGTCGGCTGTCACTGGTAGTACATCTGCACTGACCTCTCCTGAAATGCTACAGAGCCATAAAAACAGATTTCTGCTTCTCTTCTCACTGAGTTATTTCTGGTGCTGATGGTTACCTGTGAGTTGTGATGTTTTTTGTGGGCAGGTAGATGTTTCTGTTTATTTTCATATTCCGTGCAAGTTTGTGAGTGCTCCATCTGATTACTTATAAAGTCATTTTAGACTTGTGCACAAGAATTAAGATAAAAATGATCAATTATAAACTCTCTGAAGCTGGAGGTCTCCTTTTCCTTTTTCTTTTTTCACCGAAGGCGATGCATGCGATTCCTTTGCTTGGAGATGGCAACATCTGTGTTCTTGTCGAGTGGCAGGTCATTTTATTTTCCATATATTCGCATGGTTACTTTGTCTCCGATGATGCTTCTGTCTCGCACTCCTTTTTCACTGCTGCTGCTGCTGGGCCTTGATTCTCATTCTCAGCCTCAATTGCAAAATGGCATTTTGAGATGTGCCATTGCTTCCCTCTGGAGAATGCAAGCTTTGTTAATTCTATTTTGGAGTACACTCATGTTTGATTTTTGGAATAAAATGTTGATGATATCGGTGTAGTGTTCTAGAATTTAATAAAATAATATGAATTTATTTTATACAATATTATTATTTAAAATATATATCAATATGATTGAGTATAACATATTTTAATAGGATGATATTTCAAATACGGTGTATGGCTTGAATACAATATAATATATAGCTTAGTTTAAATACTATATAAGAAATATCTTAAATATAATTAAAATATAATTTTAACTGGTATAGTCGTATGGACAGTATTAACCGGAATGTCAAGTATTGATTGGTATTAAAACAAAATGGTGACAACCGGAATGACAAGTATTGATCGGTATTAAAACAAAATGGTATGTCACTTAATATTTAGTGGATTGAGTTGTAAAATCTAGAAATTAACAAATTTTATTTTTTACTAACAGAAATTTATTTCAGTTGAAGAAGTTGGTTTTATTTGATAGTTATTTAGTTTAGTTTTCAGCTTTCTTTAGTTAACTAAGGAGTAGTACGAATAAAAGGTGAACCGAAGACGTACGAGGAGATATTTGATTGGAGGAATCTGCAGCAATGTAGCGCCGCGAAGGTGACCATCTTGCTCCTGGCGGTGGTGACCATCCGAATCATCCACGTCGGGTGAGACCCACCGGGATATTTTTCCTTGCCTATCCTTGGCCGCTCATGCGATTATGCGATATGGACATACGCCTCAGCCTCACCTCTTTCATAATTTCTTTTCTTTTCTTTTCTTTTCTTTTCTTTTTAATGCCCGTTCAGGACGTCAGTTTTGAGAGAGGGTTGATTCATCAGACAAACGAATCTAACATTATTATAATACTTTGAATTGTAAATCTAATTATACGACTTTTATAATATATAATTTAATTGTTTTAAAAAATATTAGTTAAATCTTAGATCTTATAAGTCATAAATATCCATTAACGATGGTAGTAGTATTTTGGAAGGGAAGAGATTAAGCATGCAGATTGTAGAAATAAAATTGACAAATTGACAAAATGGCAAACTATGAAATATTTGGACATTTTAATGATTGCAATGTAAATGACGGTATTTTACGGAAGCTGTATGAATGGAATGATTTAGTATCAATTTTCTCCCGCAGGGGTTAGTCCAGGGCACTGGCTAATCTGCTTGAGCGTTATCTTTCTAAAAACAAATCTACCAACAGTAAATTTTTATGTGGTATAGTACTATAGTATCATAAACGAGAGAAGATTTTCTTGCATCAGACATGGTCAGAAGCGAGAGAAGCATGATGTTACCACCATCCGTCGGTTACAACCACTACGCGTCACAACGCAAACGGTTGGAGTATTCCATACCATTCATGAAGATTGAACATCGATGAAAACGACAGTCATTAAAAAAATGACTTTAAAATGTGTCATTATAATTTTTATGATTTTATAATATAGCAACCGTATATCACTCATAGACGAAAACCACCAGTCGCTGCAGTCACTGTGACATTTTTCAAATTATTGAAAGTTGTAATGATATGTAAGGAATTATAAAAAAGAGGAACAAAAACTTGCTGGCCATTTGATCTGTTCTGTACAATCTCTCCTATAAAACTGAGGGCACAGATACACAAAAAGAGAGAGATGACAAACCCTCCCAAATTTCTACTTCATCTTCTGACTAATTTTCTATCCTAATGGCTAAATGAATGAACAAAAGATGGAGGGGTGGAAAAAGGAGTCATGATCTCAAGAATGTTACAAAATTTCTGCATCGCTACAAAGAGAGGAACATCAAACATGTACACGCTACCCAAGTACCCATGCATGTTAATCATCAAGTCGATGAATCTCACCCATCATGATGCGGTTGCTGTGGACCTTGAAGCCAAGAAGAGAAGGGTCAATCTGCTTTCCTCTCTTTGTCTTCTTCTTTGCACCTTTACCACCGGGGCCCCCATCGGCAGATTCAGAGGCATCATACGGCAAGGCGGGCTTCTTTGTGCTCTTCACCATTTCCCTGAAGGACGGACCGTCAACATTGGCTCCCGATGGCGAGATGAAAGACCCTGTCTCTTTGTTGGTGGAGGCAGGGACATCCACAGGTTGGGCTCCTGGGGCGATTCCTGGTTCCAACTTATGATCTGCACAACAAGATTTCTTCATAAAAGTTCTGAAATAAGACAAAGTGAATAAGAAGAAAAAAACATATCCCGTTAGAACCCTCTGATCAGAGCAGAAAGCAGAACACTTCAGACCATGGGAGATGCGCGCGAGTTTAGGTGCTACCTAAGTGACGGAGTGACCTATCAAAACCAACAGTTTTACACTGCCAACTACTAGTGTAAAACCAGCTATGTCAGTAAAGGGCGTAGCCCTAAAGTTTTTTCTCCATATAGCATTTTGAATATTTTCATACATTCTTAACCTCACTAGAAATATAGTTTGCTGCACCAAACACAGTTTGCAAAAGACATACCATCAGAAGATGCATGGCCTGCCTTCTTCAGCCGAATAGTTGAAGATATATCTGTGGATACCGCCTGAGATGCAGCACTAGATGGGCGCTTCAGCAAGGAATGAGTGCTCCCTTTTGAAATGGTAGTATCAGGCCTACACGTTGAACTCGAAAGACTCAGATACTTGCACCTTAATAAAGTACTAAAGAACCACAACTCTTGTCATAACAGTTTGAAGAAAGGTATGCTTATAAGTGACAACACTTCTCAAAAGATTCAAAAGATCACAGTACACTACAAGTTGTGATAAGACTGCTGTAAATAAGCATAAGAAATTTGAACATTTGTGCCAATGTAGTTTTAGGATAGGAATTTAAAAAATAAAAACATATGTTTGTGGGGTTAAAAAAACACTTAAAATAGAATCGAGAATAATACCAGTTGCTAACAGCCTCCTCAGCAAAATTAGTGTCATCCCCTACCAAGCTTGCACTGGAACCCTGCCTTTTTCCCCTGGGTACCTCATTGGTATGCCCAACCAATGGATTAGCGGATGCACCACCCCCCATAATACCTGAAAATTCACTCCTTTGAATATCAAGCATTGACCCTGAACTTGACCTAAGGTTCAGCTTTCCACTGTTCTCCATACTGTTAGGCAAACTGTCTAAATTTGTCGGTCCCTCCTGTCCCGCCTGCCCTGCTTTTGCAAAAAGGGACCTTTCTGCAAGAGAATCATCAAATGATAACCTATCCACATGTGATCTTAAAGGGTTATCTGCAGAAGGCTGCACAAAGAGGGAAGAAGGGTCTTTACGTCCAAATGATGCTGGTACTGGAACGTCAGGAAAACCCAGAGATTGCTGTGACTGAAGAATTAGTTTTTGATGGATCATGTCACTCAAATCTTGTTCTGCACTCCTCTCGTTGTTCCTAAGTGACGCCCATGCATGAGGATTGTCATTGGGGAGGTTCATTTCCACATTCCTCCTCTGCTTCTGTGCTTCGATTTGCAATTGATTGATGCGTGAAGGTTCGATCAGAGTGTTTTGCAACTGTCCATTGGCATCTGACCAGTGTCTTTCCAGCCTTCCCATGTGAGAACCAGAAAGCTGCTCCTGAAGACTTTGTTGCTGGGGATGAACCCCTGAAGGAACCATAGGCATTTGGCCTACAGAATACAAATCACCATGTGTTTCTAACTGGCCAAGGCCATGATGACGTGCAAGGGAATTTACAGCGTCCAGGTTTGGTAAAGGAGTACCACCAGTCAAAGAGCCAGATCGATCAAGGGAGTGGATACCTTGACCTCCCCTATGCAACCGCTCATGAAAAGATAAGTTTCGGTCGAGATGTTCATGATGCTCCATCGACGAAGATCTCTGAAGGGACTGCAGAAGATCAAAGTGCCCTAGTCTAGAGGCATGGCCTTGATTTGGACTGGTCCCTGAGCGGCTAAAATGACCAGAATCATCCATTGGCCAGCCCCCACTTAAATGTCTTTCTTCCTCTCTGGCTGCATGTTGACGTAGAGCATTGGCCAATTGTTGTGACTGGAACTGATCATGGTGCAGACCCATTAGAAGTTGTTGCTCTAAAGGAAGCATTTGCCTCTGATTTGAACGTGAGAGAACATCCATTAGATCGTTGGGATGCTCCCTGTGAAGTCCTTGCCCAAATTTTGCTTGAATGAGTTGCTCAATCGCTGCGTCATGTTGTCTTTGAAAATGATGGGGCTGGTGATGCAAGTCATTCAATACCTGTTCCCGGAGTAACACTTGATCGACCATGTTAGTTGGTGCAAAATTTGAAGCCTGCAACTGTTGCTGCAGCATTTGCTCAAGGATCAGCTGTTGCTGTTGCTTCTGTTGCTGCTGCTGCTGCTGCAGAAGTTGGGCTTGGCGCTGCTGCAGCTGTCTCTGGTGCTGCTCTTGCTGGATCTGCTGGCGGCGCTGCTGTTGTTCAAGTTCAAACTGGACTCTCAAAAGATGCTCCACCTCAGGAACTGGTTGGTTCAAAGACTGCCTGTGTTGGTGCAAAGAATCAAACACCTGACCTGGAAACGGTCCAGGAAACTCTAAACTGTTACGAGCCATCAAGTGCTCCTGCTGCAATTGCTCCCTCCGAATCTGTTGGAGAAGCATTTGCTCCTCCATATTCAAATGATTTAAGTCAGGTTCAATTTGGGGGATTCGACCTGAAATGTTTGCATCAGTCACATTGTCCAGACGCCCGAAGTTAGCAGGCCACTCCTCTCGAACAACAGCTGGTTCATTCATCCTGCCAAGCTGCCCATGCCTTGTGTTCACAGGCAGAATGTCCTTAGGGGCTGTAGGCTTGGGATTTCTCCGCTCATTTACACCAAGTACATTAGATGAGAGAGGTTGCTTTGGGTGCATTCCTTCTAACTCAGACCAAAGCAAGCCAAGAGGGCTCAGCTCACTCTCTCGGGGAACATCATGTTGGGGCAAACTAGTTTCTCCCACTGCAACACGGGGATCACGTGGTGCCAACTGGAAATCTGAACGGTCATTCTCGAGATCCCGTAGAGATTGACCCATTCTGCTATTAGGCCTCGCGTTGTACAAAATTTCTGCAGTAAGTGGAAAGGAAAAAATGAGCATTTACCTGCAAAGTGGAAATAAAGAACAGAGCACATGATCATGAAGATGACCTCTGAAAACAAGGAAAACTAACCTTCAGCATCCTGAGTCACTGTTTCAGGAATGTGCTGTTGGTGGCTATCAATATTTGCTGAGGCCTTTTCTGTTTCAGGCGGAGGGGACCAATTTCTATGTGACTGAACAGGTACATCATGCTCACCTCTTTTAGGATTGACAGCATAACTTTCAGTATCGTGTTTATATGTTTGATCCCCGAAATGACCTGAAGTGGGAATTTTCTCTTCGAAACTATTATGTACAGAATCTGGACTACTTTCACCATGGGATACAGGTGGAAGAGACTGGGACTTTTGTCCAAGGTGTGGCATTACTTCAAAAAGTGGCCGGAAGGGAGAATGATCTGGAGCATTAGCCAAACGTACTGGTAACTCCAAACCAAAATATCCATCCTCGTACCAAGAGATTATGTCAGCACCCAGGAATGGACCCTGCATGCCTCCTTGGGGATCCAGATAATATAAGGTCAAGTCCTCAGGATAACTAGCTTGGCCACTAGCTTTTACATCCATGTCACTGTTTTGGTACAGAGCAGGAGGTTGTGGAATATGGTCAAAGGGTGATTCAAGAAACAGAGAAGTTGAGTCGTTGGGTAGCTTCACACCAATATCAAGACCAGCGCTTGAGTAGACTTCATCAAATTTCATACCTTCCTGAATGCCAGAAAGCCCAAATTCATTTTTAGGTGCATTTTCAACAGAAGGTTCTTTTGGAGGACATGTAATCCCGCCAGAGATCACCCCTTCATCATAAAAGGCATCTTTCTCTGAGATTAAAGTGGCAGATGCTTCCTGACCCAATCCACTAAAAGCAGCAGAGCCTATATCCTTGTTAGTTTCAATACCACAAGTTGGTCCTGAAATTATAAATAAATTAGGTTCAATTGATGCCCAGAAGGAAAAGTGGAACACTCATGACAGACAGTAGCATATGCATTTTTAGATCCACAAAAAGATAACCACAACAATATGTAGCTTCCTAGTGTATATACCTTCAAGCTCTTTCTTCCTAACTATTTGTGTTCCAGTTATATTGGCTACTTCACTGCTGACGACCTGACCCTTTCTAATATCTTCCAGAACAACCTACAAAATACCCATGCAGATAAGTGTGCATACAAACAGAGAAATGCTTACAAATGAATAGGTACCACAAAGTAAGAGAAACAACCAAGGGGTTACCTCCTCATCAGTATCAGGTGCAACAAAGGCTAAAGGTTTAACAGGAGTACATAGCGTAATGGAAGGAACTTCCTCAAGAATACAGTGTGCATCATCAAAGGACGGCATCATCTTTTGTTGCCTGTATATATCAAGAAGTTTCCCTCGTGGGTAGCGAAAGGTGATAGAAGTTGCCGCACATTTTCCATGCGCAGCAGGAGCACCAATTGGTCCTGCAGATGATGGTCGGGTGAGGGATGGAATCGAATTGGAGCTTGCCCTGCCTCTTCCAGCAGAAAAACCAACATTGGATTCCTTCACGCGTCCTTTCTCAAATCCAAATCCTGGAGCAGCACGATATGTTGCTGTGCCACCAGTGTGACTCTCCTGCCGGTGACGAGGTCTCCATTTGTCACGAGAGTCTGTCTCAGGCAACAGCCTTCCAGTAAATGTCTGTTTTTCAGCATGAGTTTCATCCTTCTCTGTGTCATTCTTCTTGTCTGATCTGGAGTCCTTCTCCTTGTCATCAGGTCCCCATCTTGAAGACCATTTGCCATCACGCCGCCCTTCATTCCCTGAACTGCGGGTGGATCCATCATTCCACCTTTCAGATGAAGGTGCTCGTGAATCAGTGCAGTCCCTCGCAGAAACATTATCAGATCGACGGTCGTTTTTACGACTCTCCATTTCCCGGTCCACTTCCTTCTTGCGCTCCCTCCTCCCAGGTAAACTTGTCTCCCTCTCCTCTTCCAGCCAACGAAGACTGTTGTCAGCATCAAATACACTCCGCCTACGCTCCTTCTTATCAGTAATTCCTTCCAGCATCCTTACATCTTTTTCAGACGGTTCAAGCAACGAACCATGAGCTGCTGAAATCTGCAAACAAACATCCTGCAGCGTTAACAACCATTTCTAGTAGCAGGCAAGGAACAACAGATCAATACAACATCTCAGGTGAACTTCTAACCAAAGCCATGCATCGAGTCTAAATGGAAACATGGTTAGGACACCGACCACAAACCTTTGCATCAGTTGGTTTAGCATAAAGCCACTGAGGAGACAGAGGAATGCTGTTTTCCAGGTGTTGCTGGTCTGCATAGCAAAAGATTTTGAGGGTCAACGACTTAGCAAAAGCATGCTATCTCGCACAAAAAGAGACCTACTAACGCACAACCCCACCAGTAAGCAGGCGTGCTGATGTCTGCCCACACACAAGCAGGCACATGAATACAGGATGTGCACGCACAGGCACACATACACACACATACGGTACCAATCCAAAACCAAATCCTACATGAGGCGGAACAAAAGCAGCAAAACCTATATACTACAATTCGTTGAAACTAATAAAAACAAATCCGAGTACGGTGATGAGCGGAAGACCTCGACCTTTGGATTCGTCGATGAAACCTATGGCGGCGGCGGCGGCCCTATCATCCTCGATCCCCAGAGAGAGAATATCTGCGCAAACAACCAGGCATCAAAACGAACGCGCGCGCCAGCCAGTCACACAGATCTGAAACCGGTGACCAATCCGCGAGCGCGGCAGATCGGATCTCCCGCGGCGCGGGGCCCGCGGATCAGGCGGCTCACCTTTTCCGAGCGCCGCGAATCGATCCAGCTTCCTCTCCGACATGGCGGCCTCGCGGGATCCGGGCGCGTGGAGCGAGCTAGGGTTTCGTCGGCGGCGGCGGCAGCGGGGCGAGCCGAGCAGCCAAGCGAGCGAGCGAGCGACGCGAGACGGCGGTGAGACGAGCGGGGCGGATGCCTAGGGTTTCGGGCGGGGGGGAGGCGCGAGGTCGCCGGAGGAGGAGAGGAGGATGAGGAGCGGGAGCGCTGCGTTGGGTTGGGTTGGGCTGGGAGTTGTGTGTGTTTCGGGGAGGAAGGCTTTTTCGATGGGTTTGGGAGAGGCGACGCGAGCGGAGCCGGAGGGAGGGGATGACGAGAGATCCTCAGGGCGAGGAGATAAAATCACAAGGTTGTTTTTTAGTGAACTCCTTTCCTTTGTACCTATTTCTTTTCCTTAATTTTTCTTCACATTTCGTTAATGGATTTTTTCCTCATTGTTGATGATGGAGATGAAAGGCTGTTGTTGTTGATGGATGGAAGAAGTGATGTGAGGTGAAATTGTTCTTTGAGTATTAATCCATATCAATGGAATACACGATAAGTAAATCTTCACATTTTGTTAATGGATTTGTTCTCCATTGTTGATGATGAAGATGGAAGGTTGTTGTTGTTGATGGATGGAAGAAATGATGTGAGGTGAAATTGATCTTTGAATATTAATCCATATTAATGGAATATACGACAAGTAAATGGAATGCGGTTTTTTCATATCTTAATTGGAATGGCATATAGAGTTTATACGTGTTCATGTTCTGAAGACAGTACCACTAGTCGGTTGATGCAAGATGATGATTTACATTGGCTAATTAGTTTAATTGCTAGACTGTTAATCTAGACGCTGATGTTTGACTCAATGAAATTAAATTTAGGTGGCTTTTAAGGCATCAAGACTCCCATTATATGTGGAGAGGTCAGAGTTTATATGATTTAATAATATATGGTTTTGTATCTTTTATCGAATGTTTTAACTAACATATTATGTGTTAAGAATATATTATAGGAAACGACAAATCAGAGGTAACCCATCCTTATGTACTGGGTTTCGTTTAACCTAGTCTCACGCAAAAATAAGCAATGCTACGGACTAGTAGTATATGTTAAAATTGTAGACCATATATATCCAAAGTTGTGATGGAAATACCCGATTGTACCACCAGGACTTTGTGTACTAAGATATCTAACAACTTCCATGGTTCTGCATAGGAACAATAATTAATCTCACCTGGCAAATGTTGCCATCAGTTACCCATCGCCTCTACGACAAGAACAGAAGGAAAAAAGATTCCATGGGCCAAGATCGCTGGGTGACAACATTTGCCAAATGAGACTGCAGGGATTTTTCCAATGAAGGCTTGCTCTGGATCTGTTGATTGAACACTACTCAAGAACACAACATGCAGCGAATCATATCAGAAACGAAAGGGCAGCATCTCCTTTTTCCTCTTAGAATCAGACGAAACAGGAAGCTGTCCTTGAAAGAAACACCAACCCGATAGGCTCTAAACAGTAGTGAATGGGGCCGGTTTAGCCCACACCGAACAGCAGCGAGACTGCTTCAGCATGATAGTTCATCTCACTGCTCACACTCTGATCTATACTGCACAGAAGCACATGCCAGCAACAATAATTGCAACAGGGAGAAGTATTCATTAAACGGTACAAAAAGTCCACGTCCACAGAATAATTTTACGCAGAATTTTTTATAAATAATTTTTTTTCCGTGGAATTACATTTTCGATAGCTGGTCTGAAAAATTACAAAACTAGACTCCTATCAACCGACCATTATCGACACTCCAATGGTCGATAGGGTCTAGTTTTGTTTTTTTCACTTCTGATTCTCTCACTTTCATGCTGTTTTTCGTAATTTGCTCTGAGTATTTGCTTCCATCGATCGTTGAAGTGTTGATTGGAAGCATTTTTTTTTGTTGACACTTCAACGGTCGACAGGAGTCTAGTTTTGTTTTTTCCACTTCTAATTCTCTCACTAAGTCACTTTCATGTTGTTTTTTGCAATTTGCCATGAGTGTTTGCTTATGTCAATAGTTGAAGTGTCAACAGGAAACATCTTTTTCCTGTCGACACTTCAACGGTCCACACGGGTCTAGTTTTGCAAATTTTCGAGTCGGCTATCCAGAAATACAATTTTACCACAAAAATATTATTTATAAAAAAATTCTTTTAAGCATATCACAATCGCAGATGTAGGTTATGAGATCACAATGTGCCCCTAGTAACAACCACAGCGCAAAATTTCAAGTGATGCAAGGCTAGCTCTTATCTTTGGTCATCATCCTCTGGGCAGCGTCCTTGGCGAGAAGCTTTTCTCTGGCTATGGTCTTGGCCTGTGAATTTGAACCCATGACACCACCACGGCACCACCCCATTTCTTCCTAACCTCATCGAACTTGTCATTGAAGTTTGCCTGGGAATGAGGTAGATGTGTCAATGAAGAGGCATAAACAACAAATGAAAACGATTGGTTACATAGGATGAGCATTTGATCTTTCTATACTTACCTTAATAGCCTTTGCTAAACTGCAACTTATCCTCGTTCTTCACAGTCGTTAGGCACAAGACAGAGGCAGTCTTCTTACGCACAATCTGGTCGAATGGCATATTTTTTCAGCTGCAATTTGTACATTAGTATGTTGTGCAGAGGTAATGTCACATCGCCGTCTGCTCCTGCGCCGTCGCTCCCGTTTATCCGCGTGCGAATCCTGCCAGTGTCCGCCCACCGCTCGTGCTCCCGCCACGCCACTCGCCGCCCATGTATCATGCCACCGTGACATCAGCTCCAGCAGCCCACTCCTCTCCCGCCCGCATATGAGGATCCCGGCCCCCATTCTTCGCACACACCCCTCCTGAGCTGTCTCTCATCCTCACTCAAGTACCACTGAACCTAGCGCCCTGAGTTCGCCACATCCTCGCCAGAGTTCTTGTTGTCGCCGAACTCAAGAAACTCGTGGAATCGTGCCCCTCGCTGGAGCCCCTATTTATCTACCGCCGCACGCCGCTTCTGTTCCACCCAAGTCCACGTAACACCGCCCTTCACTCCTCGAGCATCTAGCATGTACTCACTTAGGGGAATTTGTTTCAATAGTTATTCCGGTAGTTGTTGGTTGTAGCTCACCGATGACGAGGAACTTAGATGAAACTATCATGATAAGAGCGGTATTAATTAGCAATGATTATAATAATTCCAACAATGATTAGTATATTTTATTAGTAATTAACACTTCATTATTCTCATTTTATCGTATTTATCTACTAATCAAAACATCTAATAGTGCATTTAGTTTGAAAGCGAGGTGAGATGTAATGAATCTGCCTTTAGTTTCAGTCCATCCCTCAAATATGATAAATATTTGATTTAAGAAATAAAATCATCATTTTTATTGATGAATTGCTCGTCCGCTCGTGGCTCTAGCAAGTTGCCCTCTCTCATGCAAGTGAGCTTGCTTCTCCTCATGTTGGTGGCTCCATCAAGCTCCACTAGCAGCTGCACGGCTGTGTCCAATTATTATTTTTAACTAAGCCATTGAATCTACAGAAAATATTCTTAAATTGTGATGTGATAGATCTATCTCATTTGGTTCTCCAACAAAATACCCAAAAATCAGGTCCAAACGCACACGAAATCATCCGATTGGAACCTGCAATTTGAACTGTGCCCCGGCCGCGCCCCGTGGCGGCGATTTTCGGCTGCCACCATGGTACCACCCAAACAGCGTCCTCCCTTACCCAACGGTCTGTGGTCCCGTCGCGCTGATAATTTACCGTCTTGCCCCCGTCCAAGCTGGAACCTTAACTTCTCTCCTATTGCATGATTTCCAAACAGTTGAGTGTGTTTACAATGTTGAATAATATATATTGTAATATAGTCTGTGTTTACAATATCAAATTATAAATATTACTCATTCTGTTTTAAAGTATAGTAGCCTTTAGGTTTGGAAACAAGTTCTTCTTCCGTTCCAAAATACAACCATTTCTACCATTCAAATTTTATCCTAAATATTACAACTTCTACAGTTTACCCTCTAAATCTTCCTATTTTACTCCTATCTATCATTAAACTACTAGTTGCCTCTACTGTTTACATTTATAAGGGGTAATTCATATTTTTTTCTTCTATCTTAATAAGCACGTCAAAGTTTAGAAACTACTGGGGTGGGTGAGTGTGGGTTCAGAAATAATTGGGTGGAGTAATGGGTAATAAAATCAAAGAGTAGTATGTGTACTTTAGAGGTAAAAACAATATTTTATAAGTAATAGTTTGTTACATTTGAGACATATTTTAAACTTTAAAATGATGTGGGTAGTATAATCTAAGCCATGTTTACAATATCGAATCATAGATAATGTAATCTAAGTTGTGTTTATAATGTTGAATAATAGATGTTGTAACCTAATCTATGTTTACAATGTCGAATAATAGATGCTATAATCTAAGCTACATCTACAATATCAAGTCATAGCTGTTTTAATGTAAGCTATGCTTTGCCAGTTTGCCTGCAAGAACCCACATCCATATTCTCCTCGTGTGATTCCGCAAAAGTTAACAAAACTGTTCCCAGACCGATTACAGCTCAGTTACTGATCCCATTTGTGGTTACCAAACCAGGCTGGTTAACACATTTTTTACCTACATTTCACTCAAATTACAAGCTAATCTTTTTTCCATGAAACATGTGATGCAACCCAGCAACAAACACTAGGGGTGAGCACAAAAAAC
>KE373176.1:81313-92481 GCA_000418225.1 Zizania latifolia
CGCTCCCGCTCCGGCCCCACGTACACCGAGAAGCACCCGGCCACCGTCGCCGCCGCCCTGCCGCCGGCGGGGCTCAGCCCGGACTTGCACCGCTCCAGGGTCCTCGATATCAAGCTCTTCCTCACCCCCTTTCTCGCCGTCGCCGCCGCCATGCTGCCCTTTCCTCCCCTTAATCGTGCGTCGCTCAAGAGGACGACTCGATCGATCGATATGATTCAATCAAGAACGCTTCCACTGCGCCGGCGCACACGCATGCATCAGGTGGAAGAAGCTAGCTAACATATACAAAGATTAATCTAACTTGATGCTTCTGGGAGGAGAGCCTTAGCTTGATGGAAGCATGGACAAGCTAGGTTGCTCTCATATCATACATGCATCTCATATATAGAGTATGCATGGTGTGGCTATCTAGGGGAGGAGAAAAGAGGCAGCGAGTCAGAGAGATGCACCAATGGATGAGAGGGATAAAGAAACTGGAGGAAGAAGAGGAGATGATGGTAGCAGATACTACTAGATCAACAATCTTTGCTGTTGCTTGGTTAAGGTGGACACAATATGAATGTGATTAGTATATATAAGAGGAGAAGCAGAGCTAGTGAGAATTAACATCCATTTGCAGCAATACAAGTGGAGATAGATAGATACATAGACATACACCTTCTTCAAAGAAATAAATTTCGTGATGTGGGCTTCAAAGTCTTCTTATGAGGACTTCGTCTGAATTGACGCCACGTTGAGTACTGAGGTAATTTCATGATCGAATATATGAAAAATAAATTTCTTGAGATATGCTTTAAAGTCCTT
The DNA here is from genome assembly GCA_000418225.1 of Zizania latifolia. NCBI lineage: Eukaryota > Viridiplantae > Streptophyta > Magnoliopsida > Poales > Poaceae > Zizania > Zizania latifolia. The sequence continues at coordinate 82,118 of KE373176.1, forward strand.
CCTATAAGGTCTTCATTTGAATTGACACCATATGAAAAACTAAGATAATCTACATCCACAAAATTTATTTCCCTTCAACGGCGTATAGCAGCTAGCTAGCTGCATGCAATGCTAGTTTGACATGGACTTTGGATGAATGAAGGAGCTCGAATAATGCTCAATTATTGTCTAGCTAGTGCTCTCATGGTCAATGCCTGCCGTATGCATGTGGAAGAAGCACTCACGCTAGTTAAAAGATAGATAAAATACCAGTTCTTCTTTTTGCTTGGCTGGTTCAGATTTTATGGAGAGCTTTTAGGGTGCACGTTTTTTCCATGCATGAATGATAACTTGTTGAAAAATATTACACAGAAGATTCTGCATGACGCGTACGTATATCATGTATTTTTAAGAAGATGAGCAATCAAATATGTTGTGATGCTTCAGAAACGCCTTCGAAGTTGTAGAATCCTTCAGCTCTGCAAGGTAGGTAGGTAGGTAGTTGTGATGCTTGAGAAACGCCTTGTGTTGCCAATTAGGTGGATATATAATTGTTTGGTGTATATATATATATATATGATTCAAGGTGTGAATTAAGTTACAACGGGGGTCTTCAAATTTTCTGAAAAGTAATCTGATCTTTTCTATACTATGTGTATCAATTCTCTCCTCTCACTTTTGTCTGAATAGCGACAGTATAATCCTGTAAATTAAGGCACTTTAATTCAGATGAGAAAGCTCGGCAGTTTTCACATACTGGAGTAGAAAATGACACTGCCAAATAAACCTGTTCCGATCTTGAAGGAGAACTACTTGTAACCAAACCGTGCTCATGTGGTCCTGTTTATGGATAAATATATATACCTGATCTGAAATTTCACCCATTCACATGCATTTTGTTTGCTTGTCTCGATCTGTACTTGCTGGATTTCATAGAAACTGTGGGCTAGATTCGATCAATCAGTCCGGTTATTTTACGCTTTTAGGGACACACTGATTGATGGCAATGCAGATATGCTTACAGTTACAGGTTTAGTCGTGAGCTTCATATTCTCAGAAGCGTGAGAATCTGAAAATTTGATTTTTTTTTTTTTGTTTTTGGATTCTAATTTAATTCATTTTTAAATCCCGTAGCTATTTTATAATCTAGAACTAGAATTTAGACCGTTTAGATAAACTTTAAATTCTGAAAAATATAGTTATAGTCTCTCCAACGCATGGGCGACGGCTTGGGGTGGTCGGATTAGCGTTGCTTAACTCTGTTGAACTTTTGGACAAGATAATTATGTTGAATTAACTAACCAGTAGCAATCAATTTGGCATTAGGTTGTCATTAATTGCAGTCGCGCTCGCTGGCTAGCTAGGGTATTGATCATCTCAGCAGCAGCGAGAGAGGACGTGTCCTGAAACTAGCGTGTTAATTAGCATATTGAAGTCATCGATTGAGTTGGAACATCGACAAAGAACACGTCAACCTGAATAAATAGCGGCAAGGAATTCACGAATTTATCGAAGAATATTCAGCCAACTAGAAAGATTCTTAATTTGGTCTTCAAAATCAATGTTCTTTTAGACTTTTAAGGATACAAGTAATAGCTCCATTTATATTATATTTTTTGATAGCTTCCTCCAAGTTATATAATAAAATGAAAACAACATCTAATTGATTAAATAAACTAACCATTGTTGTGATTATAAGAGAATCTCCTCAGTTAAACATGTCTAGTTAGATGCATCCTTAGTTGCATCTGTCGCTAGATGCAGCCTGCAAACTAACCAATCTCCTCTAAATGCTAGAGAAGAGATATCTATATATGGTGGTGACGACTGTGTATTGCGTGTAAACGCCATTAACGCCAACGGCAGACAATGGTGTAAGTGTGGTACTACAATACAGAGACTTTGGCACTAAACAATATATTAGTTGTCTTACTTCTGAAATTTTTAGCTGAACAAACAATTTAGATTTTTTTCTAAGATTGTAAGACTTAGTACAAATAGAAATAAACTAATATGTCACCGTTTGTCACAGCTTCATATCCATAATTTTTTAGGGTTGGTCAAATCTTAGATTCTAGATCTATGGTTATGGATGAATCGAACTTATGCAATTTAAATTTTATTTTGGACTAAAGATAAAACTTTAAACCATTTTATTTTACCATTTCAGAGCTGAAGCTGTCAAACACTACCTTATATATCTATAAGCTAAAAAAATAATATTTTCTGCTAAATGCTCATCGATTGTTTCTAAATTTTTTAATGATTTGGCAAGTTAGTCCAACATTTGTACAACCACTGCACACGCGCGTGAGTAGCTTAGTTTGACATAAAGTAGGTCATTCTAAAATATATGCAGCCAATATAAGTCAACATAAGTCAAGAATATGAAGCTTTTCAAACGGTCTATATTCTTACTTTAGATTATAAAAATCAATAGCTATATAATCGATTCAGTCAAAACTGTGGTTAGTAACTAGAAAACTTCTTTAAAAGTAACTAGAATTCTTCCTTAAAAAGTAACTAAAATCGTCTGAGTTTAATAGAAGTTTTATTTGTCTAAAAAAAGTAACTAGAAATCTTCCTTAAAAGTAAGGGTGACACTAGAATGTCATGCTTTCTCCTATTTTCAAACCCTAGTCATTACTAGCCTTCAAAGCAACACACATATACACCAACCAACCTCATAACATCTCAATTATATGAAAGGTGTGCCAGCACTTGTCTCCCTAGCAAACACACACACAGTACATTCCAAGATCTGGCCATATGTGTTGTCCATCAAAAGTGTCACATATATAACACATTTGACTCCCATGATGATCGAGCTCGCAATCACAGTGAGCAAGAATTTCAAGGGAAGCGCGTGCAAGATGAGTACTACCATCGACAAAGCTCCAATCCAAAGAATATTTCATGAAGTGGTGTAGCTGCTGAAGAATGTCAAAGTCAAAGCGAGTGACATGCAGTGCATGGGCACTATGTACGCCGTACTGTAAATGATTAACTTTTGCTATCAATAATATCGCTCCATCTCACAAAGAGTTTATTTCTAACAATTCTTAGATAAATTAGTAGTGTAGAGAAATGACTTTTGTGTCCTTCATTAATCTTTTTATCTTTAATTTTTAGGCAAACTGATTGTATAGAGTTACTACACACATTAATGGAAGGAACAAGCTAAAAATCGAGTCTTGGTGAGCTTACTGATTTGAACCGTCGATTACAGATCCGACGGTGGAGATCGCATCCCAATGCATGCATTTTTCATCTTGTAGGATCCAGTCCTGCAATATTCAGAAGGTCAATTACCCATATATGAATAAAAGGAGTATGCATATATATGTATGTAAAGGCTAGTACTCCAGAGAGAGGACGACCGTACAATTAAACCACAGCCTATGAGAATGTGCAATGGATGGCCTTGATAGATCAGTTTGGACTTTTTGGATAATGGTACAATTGGACAATGGACAGACCATTCCATTGCATTTGTCAGCTTCAGATATTTGACTTTGTATTGTATGGCTCTCATTGCCCCTTTGTTTAGACCTCTTCTTGGTGGTTTCATTTCTACATGCTTTAGGCGATTTCGAGTGTTCCTTTATCTCGCCACTAATAGATGCAACACATTATCTGAAAATTAGCATGTGTGACACACGATTATACCTGGTTGCAATGTGTAGAAAAGCTGACAATACATGTGTTGTTCTACTCCCTCAATTTCACAAAAAAGATAAAGTTCGTAGATTAATAGTGAGAATAAAAAATAAGAAAATAGTACAGCTAGGTAAGATATACTTAATAAAATAAAATAAAAATTGATTTGTGGACCAATGGTAAGTAACAAGGTATAAATAAAGTCTTTGGATAAAGTTGAAAGGCAACAAATAAAAATAAAGTCTTTTTATTTTAGAACGGGTGGAGTACCTATTAAACATAAATATCAAGCATCCTAAGAAGATTCTGGAAAAAACTGTGAAAGAAGATTACCTGCTTAACACAAACTGGGCTAATGTGACGTTGCTTTCAGATCGATTCCCAATTATTGCTTTAGGACCAAGAAGCAAGCTATGTGCTCATCGACAGAAACATCTGATAAATATCACTATATCATCAGAGTTCAGACCCATGCTGCCATGATCCTAAAGTGTGAAACCCAAAATTCTCTCTGAGAAACAAATATTCGGCAACACTTGTAATGTCGTGTGTGTGCAACTGCAGGGTAAGATAGCTACTACTCATATGCGGCATGAGCACAGGCAATTTTCAGATCATTCTGTTCAAGGTGAAATTTGCTGACTTGGAATGTGTACTGCATTATTAAGCAGTGAGTACAGTACAATACACCAAAGCAGCTGTCAGCGTTCACAAGTCAACTGTCTCGGAAGCACTCGCAGAGCGTGTGGGGTCCCACAAAGAAAAATGTTAACTGCATTATTGCTGTTTTGCTTCATTTGAAATATGAGGTCAAAATCAAGGGCAGGCAAGAACACATGACTGGTACATGTAGCAGCCACCATCAGGAATCCAAGCAGAAAACAGTAGTCAGCTGCAACTCAGTTTTTCCAGCTTCCCAATGAAGCAGTATTCCAATGCTACAGCAGTACAAAAGCATAATAATTTGATCACACATGATGACTTTGTGAAGCATTACAACAGAAAGGCACCAAAAAAAGTGGGCACTAGCATAGCAGGGACCCAGCAAAACTGGAGACTAAATTTACATCACAACAAACACCAGAATTATGTGCTCTGAATATCCTAAGAACTATGGCAACAATAATCCAGCAAATAATGCAGGCTAAATGAAACAGGCATGTCATGTTATAGCATTTCCCTTCAGCTGTCATAACTCAGAACTCCGGATTTTCTTTCTAGCAGTCAAGAAGCATAGTTTTTTTTCACTTCAATCACCAATAGTTGAACAACTAATGTTAATTAACTGTTAGGTACGCTACTACCTGGCTGGTTGACTAAATGTACAACACTGGGGACAGTATCCCAAGCTCCACAACACATGACGATGAACCGTCACGATCATATTCTTCAATGAAGCAGAGTCTATGGCTGTCCTCCAAAGCTCCATGTAATAACCTCATGTGCTGGCTGGCGGGTGGCACTACTAATCTGCGGTCAAGAACTAATCTTATTTCCTGTTCATCGGTGGCGGCGGTGGTGTGGGGAAAGGAGGGCCATAGAACGGACCCCCTAATCCCTGGAAACCTGGTGGAGGATTTGGAGGACTAGGGAAGGGGGTTGGCATGTTGACCATGGGATAGTTTAGAGGAGGAAATACGGGATAACCGCTAGGGAAGGGCACTGCTGTCATAGGGCCGGCAGGAACAGGCAGTCCTGCAAATGGAGCTGTAGGAACTGGCATAAATGCTCCTGTTATAGGTGGCGGTGGCGGGACTGGAGGTGGATCTGAAGTGGGCGGTGGTGGTGGGGATGTGCTAGGCTCTAGCGGCTGTTGAAAAGCATCAGGTGGTGGTGGCGGCTGTTGAAAAGCATCAGGTGGTGGTGGCGGAGGTGGTGATTGAGGTTGTGTAGCATACACATCATTCCGTGCCTTATGTCTCTTATTTGCAGAGTGCTCTTCTATTTTCTGCTCAATGTTGTCCCTGGTGGTTCGTGAAGACAAAATGCCGTTGAGGATCTCGTGCCCACCACCATTCTCCTGTGAATACATCACTGCACTCGATTGTCCCTTCTCAAAAGAACTGCCATTAGTTGAATCTGGGGCAAAGCCACCATGCATTTCAGAGGGGCCTGAGTTCCTAAGTCCATGATCCGATGGCTCCTGCCTTGCTACATGTATTCCAAGCTTCTGGCAGAGGTCATCAGCCTTCTTGTATCGGGAATGAGCTTCCTGTTAACAGTGGGAAGACATCAGAACATTATTAAGGAACAGATAGCAGCTAACAGCACATCCTAGTCTCCCTTCCTAGCCTATAAAAAATTTCACAACCAATAATATATATTTTATAGGGAAGAAACAGTCTCATGCAATGGCCCTTAAGACAATCCAGTACACATAGAGCATGAAAACATGAAGAAATGCATTGGTGAATTTCTATAGTATAAATATTATGTTCCTCGATAAGTATAGAGCAGTGCTACTAGAAACTTGCAGAGCCAATTTTTTGTAGAGTAAAAACTAAAAAGGCATTGCTGAATGTAGGAAAATACCTTAATCTGGCTTCTGACTTGTTCCATTTTGAACTCCTGAAAGCAGATGAAATATCATGAGCATTGAACAATCCATCCAGCAAATAGATTTTTCAATTAAATTCAAGTAGATCGTACACATAGGCATTTACATTTACGCACCTGTTCATGGAGTGCTTCCTTTAAGTAAGCAATAAGGTTTCCCCTGAGTAGTTCTGATGTTCTGAATTGTTCAATGGAACCTCTCAGGATGCTATGTTGTTCCTGCAGCTTCTCCACAAAGCCAGATCCATTGCTATTCTCTGCCAATACACAAGAGATATTTAAGCTACAATGACACACACATGCCACTCACACACAGCACAGCACACACAGACGCGCTCACGCGCGCGCACAGCACACACACACGCGCACACACAGCGCGCACACACGCGCACACACACGCACACACAGCGCACACACGCGCACACACACAGCACACACACGCACACAGCACACGCACACGCGTGCACACACACGCGCACACACAGCACACAAATACCCACGCACAGGCACAACAGACACAAACAGATCTAGTTTTTCTTTTTTTGGAAAATTAACAAAACTAGTTGTTTGACATGCAGACATACATGATACAATGGAGCAACTACTAACATCTAGGGGTTACTGCTGTGCACAGTTGGGCTTGTTTCAGTTGGCAGGTTTCCACATATTTGAAGTTAATAGCTAAATAAATGTGTCCTTCACACAAATTTCAGGTTTCCACATATTACTCTTATTAAAGAGTGGAGGATTTTAAGCCCTCCTCCGCACCGCCGGTGCCCCTCCGAGCAGAGCGACCGTCGTGTCGCCTCCAATCCATCCACAGAGTGGGCTCCACTAACCATGGCGACCGCCACGACCACCTCCGTCGCCGCCGTCCCCACCGGTGGCAGCCGACGGCAGCAACAGCACCCCCACCGCCCAGGCATGCACCCACGCCCCAGCAGCCCATGTCGCCTCCACCGCCTCTGCCTCCCTGCCGCTGGCGCCGGGGCGGCCGCCTCTCTTCCCCAAGTTACCCATCGTGAAGTACTACAGAGAAAAGGCAGCCTCTGAAGGGAGCAAGACTGTGGCCAGCGATCTTGCTGCTGCGGGACACAACACTGAACATGGTAGACAAGTTTGTCTCTACCAATGCCTCAACTTTACCATTAGAATCAAACTAATGTGACCATCCTGACTTTGTGCAGGATGAGGAAGATCCACTAATGTGACCATTCTGTGTGATGGTTGTGATGAAGCTTATCATCTCTACTGCATAACACCCCGTCACACTTACCATACCCAAGGGGAAGTGGTATTGCTCATCATGCAGCAGTGTACAACGAGCAAAGGAGGGGATGCTGCGATATGAGAAAAGGATGCTGAAACTCGGCCCATTCACGTGAAATGAACCGGGATCCAATCTGCCAAAACCTAAGCTCGGCCCCTGTCTTTGAAAAGGCATATTGTGGCTCAAACATGGGTTGCTTCTATTTTGGACCACTTGGTCTGGTTCACTAATACAATTCTATTTACCAGCTATTATATGATTTTTCTCATCGATAAGATTTGTGGCTTTCATATTCTACAATGCATTTCTGAATTCCAGAATTCCTTAGGACTAAGTTGTTTGAGACATAATGGCATTCAATTTCATAAACTCACCTAGAATTTTGCTCAGGAGTCAGGAACATGATACTGTTGCATCCCTCAAATACTTTGCTAGCGTGAATGTGAGTAGTAAATTTGATTTTACCATGTCAAAATCTTGAGTGATGTTTGCCAATCAGGCTTCCAGCACAATAGTGGTGTATACTTGTATGTGCTATGCAGACCATTTTCCCTTTATTTAATTACTGTTGAAAGGTGAATTGGAATGGCCTATAAGACTGGAAGTGCTAAATGTATTTATTCATTTGATAAGTTTCAATAAAACTGCAGTATCATTGCTGCAATTGTCATAAAATTGTTGTTTACAAATAATTTTTGAGAACATCGCCTTTTATTTCATCATCTATTATGATTGGCTTGCAGACGGGGCGTGCAACTGTGCGCCTTATGTCTAGTTTGAAGTTAATAGCTAAACAAATGTGTCCTTCACACAAATTTCAGGTTTCCACATATTTGAAGTTAATAGCTAAATAAATGTGCCCTTCACACAAATTTCAGGTTTCCACATATTTGAAGTTAATAACATTTTCAGGTTTTGAAAAATTAATTCATCGACACATATACATGATCATATATGGAAAAGGTTGGGTAAGATTAGGTGTTTGGACCGTTCAATGCATACCATGAACTTTTAGAATACAAGAAAAACACCATAGGAATAATACTACTTGCAGGACACCATAACTAATATACTAAATGAGATATACAAAAACAACTTATGGACATATAACTTACCTAAAATTGAGTTATTCTCATATTCGTTGTTGAGATTGTCGACAAAGCTAAGAGCAACTTGGTATTTCCGCATGAGAGTATCCTCATCTACATGAGCATTCACCATATGCTTGTAACAAGAAATAACCTTTTCCAGAAGTTCCACACTAGGTTTTCTCTGTAATTATGTGCAAACCATACAAAGATTGTAAAGTATATACACACAGGCACAGATGAATGATTGTATCAGTTTACGATTGGTGGATCATTTGAATATTAAAAGGATTCAAATTAAGACCAGTAGACCACATACCGACTTGGATTTGAGCTCCTTGAACCTTCTAGAATAGTCTTCCTTGAGACTTTGCCCATGAGATCCAAATATGTTACGATCGTCCCATATGTCAACCTGAAATATTAAGAGAGAGGACGAGATCAAATAGGTATCATCATGTGCCTGGAAAGTGAGACATGAATGCAAAATATGTTCATGCGAATCAATATAAATGATTATTCACATGCCTCCATTTGTGAAAAGTACAAGCTGCACTATTAAAATAATAATAATAAAGAATAGTCAGATTTATGCAAACACACAAAAAAAATCAATGTCAAATTTGCCAACGGTGTACACTGTGCACTACCAAAAAAGAAGTCAGTTGTGCAACACATGTATGCACTACAACTGTTTTTCCTTTTTGGATTATAAGATTTTGGTACCAAGAATTTCCTAAACCCCATTAGTGAAAATCACATGACACAATTCAAATAATGAGCTTCAAATTTCAAATATAGTAAATTTGGACATCAGAATTCTGAACTTCTGATGGTTTCATATATTCATTCCGGATTTTCTAAAAATAGATTTCACTCTTTAAAATTTTAAATTGTGAAAAACTGTAGACTTGTAGATTCAGATTTTGAAATGTATGAAATACTACATTATTCATCCTAAGAACCAGCATAGCCATCCTGACTACCACACCCTCCTGCCACTCAATATAAAGTCCAATCCCACTATTTACCAAAAGTTTTATTGCCAACTATACAACATGAATTAGAAATAGTTTCAACTATGATTGCCACTACTGTACTTGTGACCTCATACACAACATTGGAAATTCACATGATACATGAATAGTTTGGTTTTTTCATTGTAGAGCTTGGTGTCAGCGAAGACGACAGACAGTACGTGGGACCAAAGAGTCTTAAAGGCTCAAATTCCCTAAGTGGAGAGCCATGAAGGGATTGTTAATTTTACTGCTTATTTGAATCCTTTCTTTACATGGGTGGTTGTGCCCTATTTAATATTTATACTGCAGGGCTAGGTTGGAAGTAATTACACTGTTCACCTTTGAAAAATGCGTGAAGTAGGGGCATAATGGTTTTTTACATATAGGTAAACCCTAGACATGTTGCTAGGCCTGGCCCAATGGGTTGTGGTTCTCCTCTAGTGCTCTGGGACTCTTCAGAACCTCATCTTCGCTTGGAGGAAGATGCATCTTGCTCACTTGAAGATGGTTGGTCTTCGCCAGCTCGACAATGGCCTTTACTAGATCATGTACGACCTTGATCAACAACGCCTTCTATTTGAATGGAGTCGTGCAGTCTCCACCAAGTGGAGATGATCTTCGCTTGGTTGGAGAGGGGCTTCACTTGGTCGAGAGTGGTTGGTCTTCGCTTGGTCAAAGTCCATCTTTCCTTGGTGGGCGTGGATTTGCTACGATGGCTGGTAATTATTAACTTGCATGCACCAACCAGTTTAACCCAAAAGCTTAAACTGATGAGGAAAGACGGTCAATTCA
>KE373176.1:108823-119505 GCA_000418225.1 Zizania latifolia
GCGGCGGCCTTGAAATCGTGGCCGCGTGTGACATACGGTTCTGCTCCAAGGACGCTACTTTTGTGCTCAAGGAGGTGGACATGGCCATCGTCGCCGACCTCGGCGCCCTACAGCGGCTGCCGCGGATCGTCGGGTACGGGAACGCCGCCGACCTCGCGCTCACTGGCCGCAAGATCACCGCCATGGAGGCTAAGGAGATGGGGTTGGTGAGCACGGTGTTCAATTCCAAGCAAGAATTGGATGCCGGAGTTGCAAAGGTCGCAAAAGGTACATGATTCACTCTTCTTTTACTAAAGGCCCCTAGATCTTATTTTAGCTGCTTTGCTACCCCATTAAAATGTGAGACATATGAACTGTGCAATCTGAATTTCACACTGATGTGAGATGAGCTGTTACTTGGTTGTTGAAAGTTCATAAAGTTCTGATCTTGATTCAGGATTGGCAATGAAATAAACTGCAGATAACCCTATAATAATCTTCTCTCTTGAGTATATGTCGTACTCAATTGACAAATCTTCAGCCAAGCAGGCTCAATTGATTTACCTAGATTGTATGTATGTTCTTAGCTCTTATTGCACCTCTTGTTGCTTTGCTACTCCTTTAAAATGTGACGCATGAACTGTACAATCAGAATTGGGTTTCAAAATTGATGTCAGATGAGATGTTACTTTTTTTTTAAAAAGGTCAAGACCCCAGCTTCTATTGAAAGCTAATAATGTTAGATGTGAGATGAGATGTTACTTGGATTTCAAAACTTGATAGAGATTTATCTTGATTCACAAGTGTCGATGAAATAAACTGTGGAAGTGTGGATAACCATATATGTAGGATTGTGAACCATCTTTCGTTTGACGAAGATTCAGCTTATGCTGGCTCTAATTGATGTACCTGGATTGGTAGTCTGGGTCCCTTTTGAACTAAACCTTGCTCATTTTATTTAATCAAAAACAGTGGTCTTGCATCCTTCATTACCAAAAAAACCCACAAGAATCACTGAGCGAAATAATGATAACAGAGGCTAATCACATTGCATGGAGTTACTGACTTGCTAGTATTTTAGTTCTACTTTGTGATAAACTTTCCAGGACTGCAATGCCTTCAACATCCATATATCTTCACCTGTGTTCTCAACTTCGCATCCCCTGTATTTTAACTAATCTTGTTTAGTATCTTGAATGCAGTATAGTGGTAGGCTTATTATCGTACCAGATTAATCTAAAATTAGCTTAATCCAAATATTGCATGATCCATTACTCTCGAGTCTTGATTGGTTAGGGAGATCCACTCATCCACCAATCTGTGACATGATTGCAAGTATTGTTCCATACTTCCATGCATATAAGTAGAAAGTAGTTCCTTGTTTAACATGCATATCATGTTTGTTGCTTCTGGGGGTGCTAACTCAATGAGCTTGGCTTATGATAAAGAAAGTGATGAATTTGATTGGCTGTTTCAGAAATAGCTGAGAAATCAGCATGGGCAGTGATGGGAACAAAGGCTGTTTTGCTGAGAAGCAGGGATATAACAGTAGAGCAAGGCCTGGAGCATGCAGCAACGTGGAATGCAGCGATGCTGAGATCTAATGACGTGAAGGAGGCTATCAAAGCCTTCCTGGAGAAGCGGAAGCCTGTATTCTCCAAGTTGTAATGATCAAATACCATATTTGACAGGAGAAAGTTGTCTGTGAATCCTGGTACTCAAGCATAAGTCTGAGGCGGACGAAGTAGACTACATAAAATCTGTGACTGCATGTTGGGAAATATGTGAAGAACTACATCAAATATTTTCTGAATGTTGCTGCTTGCTTGAGTTTTTCAACTGTTTGTTTCCCTCTGCTTTAGCCATTTTCCATGTTTGTTTTTGTCATCATTCTTTGATAGTACTGGATATTGATATTGATGGCAATACTAGGATGATGACTATATGATATTGCCTAAAAATGGACACTGAAGCCATGTCACAGAAGAGCAACAAACTGGCATTTCATGAGCGAGTTAACACGGATGGAACTATTGAGCAACAACAAGATCATTACCTTTCTAATAACTATTGAGCAACAACAAGATCATTACCTTTCTAATGAGAGATACTCAGTATCAGCTAACTTTGCGGCAAACCTGTACTTGTTTGCAATATTCAGGATCGCTACCCTTGGCAGCGATCCTAACCAGGGTCTTGTTTGCGCAATATTCTGGTCCAAACTGGGGCTTATATGCATTATATCAGGGTATTCAATTCCTAGCGATCGAAGGAGATCGCAAAAGGTACGCAACTTTTTCTTGTTTATGCTGTATCCGTGTTCTTTCCAATTGCTGCTTTGCTGCTCGATTAATATGTGACGCATGAACTGTGCCATCAAAATTTCAAGATGATGTGAGATGGGGTTCCAGAACTGAGAAAGATCGATTCATATTAATTTATTATAACCGATGAAAGTGGTCTGATAGTTCCAAAACAATTTTTCCTAACTAAAATGCCTCCGACATGCATGTCTTCTGTCTTCACCTGTATTCTCATTCCATATCTTTTGTTTATCTGGTTTAGTATCTTGAATGATATCTAATGACCTGAAGGAGTATATCAAAAGGCCTTCCTGGAGAAGCACATGTCCGTGTTCTCCATGCTGTAATGATCATTGATCAAGCACAGTACTGGACAGGAGAAATTTATGTGTGAATCCTGTAACTAGGAATAAGGCGAGGCAGTAAAAGTAGACTACAGTTGGAAAAATATGTGAAGATATTTCCAAGATCTTGCGGCTTGGTTGGTTTGTTGAACAGTTACTTTTCACCATTTAACTGTTTTCTATAATTGATCAATACTGTCATGGATTGAATCCATGACGGGATAAACACCACCGGAAGGATAGCCGGGCGACGTCGGTTGCTCGGGATGAAAAGTAGACTTTAGGTGAGAGAGACGAACATTAGGATGAGAGATTAGACTTCTTTCTTTCTTACTTATCAATTGAGTATAAGAGATCCCTTTATATAGAGAAAATCAACATGACGTATAAGGAAATAATCCCTATTATAGAAACAAATCTAATCTCTATATCTAATTTCTAATTAAAACCAATATTTTTATATCTAATCTTACTTTATAAGAACTCAATCTAATCTTACCTCTAAGAACTCAATCTAATCTTACCTTTTCAAGACTCAATCTAATCTAATCTAACTTTACCTTTTAAACTAACAAATCTTCTATTTTGCTACAGTACCCCCACGGTACTGTTCGCGGTACTGTTCACGCGGGTTGGGTTGGGCCTGGTGGCCTTAGCCCACTGCCCATGACAAATACAAACTGATGGCATTATTGGTTAGGTTTGATATGATCTCTGTTTCTGTCATCATCTTTTGATTTCTGTCACATGCAATACTGAGAGCATGACTGGCATTAGTTTCAATGGATTCCGAAGCCATTGTCCATAAGAGCAACACACTGGCATTTCATGAGCAAGTTAGCAAGGAATTGTTAAGGAACCACAAGATGACTAGAGTTCTAATATATTAGAAATACTCTGTAGCTGAGTGGTGTTTGTTCACTGCAAATTACAATCTTGTTCACAATCATTTGACATCAAAAGCCAAGTAAAGCAATCCTTTTTAGGTTCACTGCTCCCACTATATACAGACACAATTAGAATTGAACTAATCTGGATACCTCACAACCAACCTACTGCTTCAAAAACCACTGATACAGGAAATACAAAAGAACGTAAAGAGGAACGGGGATGTGAAATCAACCACCCAGGTCATAGGCCTAAGAACATCAATGACCTCGAATTTCAACCAAACGCAAAATTAGCAACAGAGTGGAACTAAAATCACTGAGTCTTCCACAATACTTTTGCATACAGGGCCAACAAGACATTGCCATCATCGTCCTGCTTCAACTCCCCAGCTTGTGCGCCCAGGATCCATTACTGAGGAGCCTTCATCATCTAAACCTCCAATTGCAAGGGCATCACGGCTTAGATCTGGAGATGCATTACGAAACCTGCCATCCTTGTCCTCCAGCAAGTTGCTCAGACCTGCTCCCAAATCACCAATCTCAGCTGCCATCCTTGGCTCATCCCATGCCACTGGCTTTCTACCCATCTCGATGTCACCAACAGCTCTCCCCATGTTTGGACTCATGAAACCATTGATTGGGCGAGGCCTCAGACCCTGGTCCTGTGGAACTGTGGCACGAAAGTTGTTCCTGGAGGGAGGGATTGCTGTGAAGAAGATCTCTTTAATGTTCTCCATGACTCCCCTGTTGTATGGGTTAGCCCGTTGATCATAGCGATACCTGAAGTTCTCATATGTTGTCTACAGAAGCAGAGGAACCGTTAAGTAGCAATTAAGTTTATAATCACCATGAAAACTAGGAATATATACTTTTAGTTTCAGGAAACAGTATTTACTTGGTTGGTGCTCATGAGATACAAGTGAAATACAGAGAGGCCACCAACAAACCAAACTGCAATAAATGTGTAGACTACCAGAGCAATAGAAGCAGGGGTTTTTGCCATTGCCTTCCATATTGTTATCTGCTCTGCGTTTCTGATCTTAACAATGTATACCCAGCAGAACCCAAAGACATATAGGCAGAGAAGAGTTGTTGAGAAGACAAACATATAAAAGAACCTGTAATTCCGCTGCACAGTCATATGCAAATTTGTAAGGACTTTGAACCATTCCAAAATCTATTGATCAAAGCAGGACTGAGAAAATGAGAACTTTGGAACTGTAGAGATTATCTGTGTTACCACAACATGAAATAGCGATCAGAGGATGATTTCAGCATGAGCAAATTAACCAAAATAGAAGCACAGAGCACAATAAAAGATTGCAATAGACTATACGAAATTAGCTATCAGAAGTTTATATGACGAACTATCAGATAAGCTCCTCATGAACCAAAACGGTGAACATAAGTGTACAAGCTCTTTATGTAAGTAGGGCATTTTATCAGATTTGCATATGTGTGACTCATGAACTTACAAGTCCTATGCATTGCCCAACCCATGGGCAGTGATGGTCAAAACGTTCAACACAGTTGTTGCAGATGGAGCAATGGGAGCAACGAGGAGGTCGGTACAGCATGCAGGTGTCACAGTATTTTGTCTTCACAGTGATTCCATTGACAACAACATCCTTCACTCGGGGCAAACGCAATGGCGGAGTCTGGTTAGCTCCAACTTCTGCATTGCCATCCAAACTTTCAGGTTCTGGAGGACGTGCATTCCGAGGTATGATACCTGGATCCCTCCCAGAAGTGAGAAGCAAAAGGCTCAAGTCCTGAAATATGCCAGATATTCATAAAGCTAAGTCTGAATGTATTACGCATATACGGTTATACACATTTTTGTTTACCAGCATGGTCAAAAACAAAGACTTATGCACATATCCAATTCACAAATGGAAGGTACCAGCATCAAAATATGCTAGTGATAATGGGCAACGAATTCTATAGGTGGTATGACACCCACAATAAAGTCATAACATCACAGTTATATATTGCAATGGACATTCAAATATCAGATTTCACAAGTTCACGCATATATCATCCTTAATAACTTGGCAAATTGACATGCAATGTATAACAAAGGTACATAGCCAGACTAACAGAACATATCCACTTCTGATGTAACAGTATGTTTGTAACCTTCTATAAAAATGGATTCACACTACATGTAATCGAAAATGTGCAGCTTGCAGCTAATTAAGATCCTAACCTATATCCCAAAAATCACATATATTGATTACCATACAGATGAGGAAACCAATGAAGAAGGTGAATTGAAAAGGCTAGCAATGAAACTTACATATGCTGCGAACACAACTGCTGCAACCATTACTGGTAATCCCAGACCGTAAGAAAAGTTATTCATCAATTCTCTGGCAACGAACACACAAAAGATTGACACCGGCGCGACGATGAGGAACATGGTGACATACAAGGATCTTGCATCAGGTCCGAATACAAATCTCCCCTGAAGGACAAATACCTGGAAGGAAATAAAAGCTATCAGTTACCATCACACTTTCCTACTTAAATCTTAACTACACAGAAATAATTTGGAGATCTCATACAACTGACATCACTCCAGCTATGTAGGCACCATTGCCTACTTGTCTATGCATACCTCACTCAAAATGAACAAAAGGAAAATTATTTAACATTGTAACAGCATCATGTGGAAGGATCATTAATGCACTAGTGTTAACTATTAAGTCTCATTACCGCATTAACTAAGACTAACCAAAAACTAACTACTCAGGTCTCTTGTCCTTCTCACGACCAAGGACACCATACATGTCCCAGAATCAATATTCCCAAGTACAAAATGCACAAAATCACGAGATAAAAATCCGGGCACAGCATAACTCCATCAAATCGTGGTCACTAGAAAGAAAAAGGCAATTGGAGTGACCGCCTCAAGCGCACACAGATCCACACATGCACATAAGAACTGGGGGTTGAGATAAAGATGTAGAGGAGAGGGGTGGAGGCAGCAGCGTTGGCGCTCACATTGTTCCCTTTCCAGCGCTGGTACACCAATGCCCCGTCCCCGCCAGCGCCGGCGCTTGCTCCGTTCATGGGCGCCGCGCTCCCAGCCAATCGCCGGCGAGATAAGCCCCAAATCACGGCATAGCAGGCGGTGAGCCTGCTTCCCTTGCTCCACCCCCCCCTCCGCCGATCCCCTTTGGCCACGTCAGCTCCCAATGCCGGCCCCACCGCTCCGCCGCCGCCGATGTCGGAGGCCACGACACGAGAGGAGAGAGAGGTCAAAAACCCAATAGAGGGGTCTTCAGCTGGGGACGTCTAGTAATATCCTGTAAGAAAAAAATCCACATTTAGTCCCTCAATTATATCCTGTTCTTATTTCCATCCTTCATATTTATCTGTGACTGTGAGTTCAAACAAGGGTGATTTTCAATAATATGTCAGAAAATAATTGTAATCTGAGCTCTTAAATGGTTTAAATTTTAGTTCTAGATTATAAAACTCAATAGCTCTAGAATCTAAAAGTTAGAAAATACAAGGTTATCTACATTCTTATCGGTTGATTCTCAGAATTTGAAGCTCTCTAAATATGTTTTAAATGACATCCTAATTGGCATGTTAGAATAAAGAGAGAGGAAAAGAGGTGAATATATTCTAGCATTTATTTATTTTGTTGTTTATTATTATTGATTAATAAGGTGGAGTCATTATTTTTCTAGATGAATTCTATGTAGATGTCATATTATCGAAAACCACCTAGTTTTGGTCAAGGGATGAAATATGAAAATTATAAGAGTTGAGAGACAATGGTAATTGGTTTTATAGTTGATAGATAAAAATAGGACAAGGTCATAGTTAAAGGACCAAAGTGTAGAATTTTATATATTTCTTTTTTATTATTTTACATAAAGCGCCCCAAATTTTAGAGTTTTGTTCCCCCACAAGCTGTAGAGTCCTTTTGTAGTAGTAGGTAACTTCTCCACTTTCTAATGCTTTTATATAGTGGTTAGTGTTGTTTTTTCTCTTTAAAAAATCTTCTTTGATTGGGGTCAGTGTAGCTGAATGGCACCATATTGTCCACAAATTTTTGAGCTGGCTGGTTGTTTGGGGTTGGTGGTTGAACAAAGTTGGGAGGGTTAGTTATGCGCTTGAATAAGGCTTGTACTAGCTAGTACTCTAGCTAATTGTTAATTAGTCCTTTATTTATGGCGAAAGAGTTTAGAGTTTGTTTGTTATAGCTTCACTTCCAAGACGTATATGATAAAATAATATGATTTAAACTTTTATTATTAGTATAAAATAAAAACAAATGATTTAACTAAATACTGTTAATACATCCATCCATTCACATATAAGGTTTGTTGAAACTAGATTTAGCGAGCTCTAAAAAAATCTTATATTTAGAACTAAATATGGTATAGTTTTTGAAAACCAGCTAGTAAGAATAAGAATATGTAGAAGAACTTTGAGATACCTGGTTATTTCAATCCCAAAAAGGAATCTAAACTACTGCTCCACGAAGAATGTTTTATAATGTCAAATGAACCCACATTCCTACATAAAATGTCATTTAGCACAACTATTCAATCCGTCCTATTATCGGAGACAATAGAAATCGACTGCTCTCCTGAGAGAGAGAGCACTGAAAATAAGCCAGCGCTGACTAGCACAGAAGAAAAATAAACAAATTACTTGTGATGAACTGAAGTTTCCAATTCCAAAAGCCAGAAGATAAAATAAACCGAGATCAGGAAAGAGATCGATCATCAGATTAGTAGGGGGTGAATTTGCTTTCCTAAAGACCCTGTTTCAGCTTTGCTAATTGTTTGCTAATTACCTTATGATAATTCTTCTTTTAGAACATCTGGCCACTAAACAAAATCAGAAGATACGAGGATTTGCCACTAAAAATCGTGTAATTTAATCATGTGCTATTTATGTGGATGATATGAGAACCATCTAAATTTATGATTATGAACAAAAATGATAAATAATCAAAATTATTTTTTAACCGTAGCAAATTATCAAATATTCCATTTATAATGTAGAAGAGCGGAAACTTTTATATCTACATATTCTACACTCCTTGTGTGGACTCTAATGGTAAAAAAAAAAAACTATGCATATGAACGTATACCTGTAGGCTTAGGGAACAGACGAGATAAATGAAACTGAGATTTATGATAATTATTTAAACACTATAAATAAATATAAATTTAATAAGAAAAGTTGATAAATAGTTTTAAAATATTTTTTGACAATTGCTATATACTTTTTAAAAAAATGTAATATTGTTTAAAAGTCTAGAAAGTGTGTCCGAACCAATCTATAAGCCTCAAACGAAGGGGTCCACTTAATTTAAAATCCAATTCAATCATTATTTATGTCATCCGTAAACTTACTTGCGCTGACAATTACATGAATGGCCAACACGTCACTCGTAGTAATTCGGATTTCAGAGTAGCTACTAGCTAGTCCTTGACCTGTCAGTCAGCCAATGTACTACTGATTGGATTAAATCGCGAGTGGGCCCAACTCAGAGTAAGGCCCACCTGTTTCCCGTGTGGTGGGCCCAGGTCCAGTATCCGAAGAGCCCGGTAAGAAGGAGAGGACGGGGCTTGCAATTGCACGGCCGAAAATGTGTGGGCCCAACCGGAGTGGCAGGTTTTGGGCCGAAGGCCCGGCCCAACTGTTAAGCCGCTTCGCGCCTAATCACGTAGCTCGCCGGTGCCCTGCCGGCGCCGCGCCTACTGGCCCGGTCTCTTTAGGCCCGTTTGAAACGACGACGACTATTTGACTAAATAGTTTAGGGTTCAAATTAATAAATCTAATACTAAAATGGTGATAAACGATTTTAATATTTTTATACTTTTTATATATAATTTTTTTAGAAAAGTTGAACCAGATTTTAAAATGTTCTTTTGCATCATAATATGGGTCGATAATCCACTCGTAAGCTAGAAAGAGCATCAATTTATGATAATTATTTAAGTTTTTAATCGAATGAATTTAATTCTGAAATACTGGTAAACATTATCGTAATCAGGTCGATAATCCACTCATAAGCTAGAAAGAAACCTCAGTTTATGATAACTTAAGTTTTCAATCGAATAAATTCAATGCTAAAATATTGATAGACTAAACAGTTCTAAAATAATTTTTTTTGATAATTTTTATAAAGAACATCTTTTTTCGAGAAATTGCAAGCAGCACGCGTTCTGTAGTCAGGTGGAGCACTGTACTCGCAGTTGCAGGTCAGAGGGGTTGACCTTGGAGCTGCCGATGGAGCGTGTGAATCCATGGTTAGCTGACTAATTGCTTGCTCTCTGGACCAGGGAAGAAACGAGAGACCTTTCCTCGTCCTAGTCTGCACGAGGAGAGATGCCTCTGCCATCAATTAAACACTACTCCACTCTGCGTGCTGGAATCCAAGGCAGGCAGGTGAGATAACCAGTGGCTATTAAAAAAACACAAACATCTTATAGAGGCTATAGAAAGAATTTATGTAAAGACTTTGTACGTATAAATTATCAAATCATCAAATTCTTAACATTGAATTTATTTATTTAAGTCACTCAATAATTATCATAAATTTAATTTTATTTATAATCCAGGGTCCCCCATCATCTGTATCGAACGCGGCTAAGGTAAGCAGCGGGAGGGGGTGGTCTTGACGTGGAAGCTTCTCCTTCGTCTTCTCCTCCTCAGCTTCTTACAGTCACAGGTCACACGCACAAGCAGAAAGAGAGGAGATAGATGAGAAGGAATTCGAGGGAAAGGGAGCACAAAAAGAGATGCCTTGTTCAGGGGCAAGCTAGCAGTTGGAGTCCTAAAATATAACCAAGAGATCGTCTCGTGCTCTCACCTCTCTCTTTCTCTCTCATCTCCGGCGATTATCTCTCTCACCTCTCTGTGCTTTTGGAGGCTTGTGCGTGTGGTAATGGGGTTAAGTACAGAGGAGAGAGACGATGGAGCTTGGAGAAGTTGAGTCTTCTTCACGCGACCGCCCTATAAAACATAGGCAGCCCAACTACTCCACCGCGCGGCACACTAGCCTCCGCCTCCGCCTAACCTGACATGTAAGAGAGCCGACCAAGAAATCAATCCTCCGGAGCTCCAACGCCAGCAAAGTCGTCTGCTTGTTTGGTTTTGAGCCCATGGTGGCGGTGGAGGCGCCGGCGACG
>KE373176.1:141482-178265 GCA_000418225.1 Zizania latifolia
AATATATTTTTAATTATATTCGAAATTTTAAATTTTCTTTCTTTCTTCTTACAAAGACTTTATTTTTAGCATTTAAAAGCTACCATAGAAAACTTTTTTTTAGCTTGTGTCATTTGTTTAATGTGTGTAATTAATATGTTTTGGTTAATCAAATAACATCATTCAATGAGTTTGACAAAAAAATAGATCTTTACAATTAAAAGGCGACATCTAAATCATTTTTGTACACTACTCCACTAATATGTCTTACAATTGCTAAATACTTTTTTAAGATAAAATTGATATATTAGCGATGAGAGTGAAATATCAAAATAACTATCTGTCGGAGATGTGACATCCGGGTACATCACGATTGGGCTTATCAGTCCAGACTAAAAGTAGGCTAAGTCCAGCATTACCGTCCGGTATGGTCCATGGAGGGGGGGTTTGCTCCAATAAGGAAGGTTGAGTTCTTATCAGGTGACTGGACTCCAGATATAGTATAGAGAGATATGTTTATACCAGAATTCTTGTAATTAAGGATTTAGCACCTGAGTTCGGCAGACAATCTTAAATCGATTAGGGATAGAGTCATGGGTTGTTAGGCTCACCTCCTAAGTATATAAAGGAGGTGAGACACCTCCAAGAACAAGCTTTTAGCATCCAATCAGAAGCTATTCATCTTGCTTTCAATATCTTAAGTCTTCATAGCTTAATTGCGTCGTATTGTAAGCTTCACCACTATATTATACACAAAAACACTGGAGGTAGGGTTATTATCCTCCGGGATACTCGAACCAGTATAAATCTTGACTATTATATTCTAGAGTCGACCATCGAGTTCGAAAACGTTACGCTTCCCTTACACACATCTAATCACTACCTCGGATACGCTCTTGAGTGGACTGTTCGGTGATTCATCGACACCATTATTGATAAAAAATACTATTATATTATGAGGTGATAGATAAATAGTAGATAAATAGTATTAAATAAATAAATTTTATTGATTTACGGACCGATAATAATTAAAAAGATAAAATGATGTACAGATCCAAAAATTTTCAAAATGTTCAAATCAAGCTAAAAAAAACAAACTATAGTTGGACTAAGCTTATTTAATTAAGCTATCGAGTTGTTATTTTAGATTAAAAATAAAACTTTATACTATTTTATTTTATCTTATCTGAGTAAAATGTTTTTCCCGGAGGGAATAACTAAACTGTAGAAATGTCAAATGAGCGCCCCCGTACTGAATTTTTGCATGTTAAAGTGTCGGCGTGGTGGGAAGGTTCTGGAGCTTAAGAAAATTGAAAAGGGGAACACGAAGCCGCGTGGAAATTACTGACCTGACCCTGCAGCGACACCGCACCACACCACCCGACCAGTCCGCACGCGCACCAACCCACCCGGCTCCTCCCACTCCACCATCCCACTCTCCTCCTCGCCGGCGCGGGGAGAGGGAGCACGACCGCCGCCGCCGCCGCCGAGGAAGCATCGCCTCGGTCGTCTACCTGCGGGCTCCGTCTTCCTGGCCGATTGGCGGATGAGAGGTGAGGGGCTCCACCCGCATCGCTCCCCCTTCCCCGGCCTACGCCACCCCACCGCTGATCTTCCTTCGAGATGTTGGTCCTTGTTCGGCGGCCGCTCGCTCCGTGTCATTCTTGCTTTGCTCTACCTTCGTTCTGCCTTTTCTTGTGAAATGCGATTTTGGGCCCCGTGCTCTCAATGGTTTCATGACTGTTGGCCGTGCTGAAATGCTCCTGCGGAATCGAAATGATGGGAATGGGAGGGGATGAGGGAACTAGTGTCTCGCACCCGTCGTGGAATTTGTGCTTCAGATAGGAATTGTGCATGCCTTGATAAAAAAGTCCAAATCCGGAGTGCGATGTTTGGTCTATGCCCATTTATCAAATGAACACTCCTGTTGTACCAACGATGGTTTATATTCCTATTGTAGCTGCTGAAATCAAGTGGGGTGTATGCTTTTAGTTTTAGGTGCAGTGCTGTTGATTCACTTATCTTTCCATCATCTACGCATGCAATTGTTGGAGTTTAGGGCGCACACATTTTGTCAATCATGCTTGGTTGCAGTTTCAGAATTTTCAATTTTGTGTCTATGTTGGTAGTGGTTACCTCAAAGTTTGCACGATTGCCTGCAAATTATGTTCTGGTGCTGATTATGTCTGTATTTTGAACTCTTTAGCATGTTGGATGCTGATGCTGATCTCTGCTATTTCCAGTGAATAATGGGTGGATTTTTCTGTTGCCTCTGCACTGAAGATTTCGAGGAATACGCTCACCCAAATAATCCTATCTATAGGCAATGCATATGCCTAAGGAATTTGGTCAACAACATTTTTGGCGGGGTATTGTTAACCTATGATGTTTTCAACACTTTGCATTATCTTCAACCAGTTGATTAAAGTACCATCCCTTGTAAATTTCGTCACTTTTGACTGCCATAAGCTAATCTACCTTGCATAAGTTTTGATTGCATTTAGTCACATATCCATGCTACATAGACTTGCTATTTTTGGTCTATGGACATTCTTTGGGTACATCTGTGGAATTGTAGTGGAAAGAAATCATAGATGCAATATGAAACATGTGCAGCTAATTGCAATTTTCTATTGAATAATCAGATTATGATAAAATTCATTTTGATCACTGGATATTTGATTCTTACAATATTGCTTCAATTTTCTTCATCTATACAGTATACTGTGACATTCCAGAGGCTTGAATCTAGGCCAAGCAACCCAGCTCAAGGAGCTGCTCCATTGGCATCCACTAATCTGAGTACCAATATAACTGACAATTCATTGCCTGAAACTTATCACCTTGTTTCTAGACCTCCCACATATGATACCGATCCTAGATATGCCCGTGTTCAAAGGGAGGGATTGGTATCTAGGCGCGAAAAGTCCATAAATCTAACGCAAGAAGAGTCACTGGCTCTTAGGCGAAATGGCAGCAGCTCTGGCATTGAACATTTAGCTTCTCAGAAGAAATGGATCAGCACTGAACCTGAGGGTGAATATGAAGTCCATCTCTCTGAATCAACCAAGAGTTTATCTTCAAAATCATATAACAGCAGTTTTGCAGTTGTCACTTCAGAAGACGAAGATGTCTGCCCTACTTGTCTGGAAGGTTAGAATGCCATTTAACCTAGTCTATGTACACAGAGCATGCCTTGGTGTATGAAAATTTCTCTTACTGCCCCCATTGCATTGCACTCATCATGCAGAGTACACCCCAGACAATCCGAAGATTGTAGCTAAATGCTCCCATCATTTTCATCTTAGTTGTATCTACGAATGGATGGAAAGAAGTGATACATGTCCAATTTGTGGGAAGGTATGATACTATGAACTTTTAGCCCTCCTTTGGAGTGGAGGAATTTTGCAGGATTTTTAAACGATTTAAACTAAACCATGTGAAAATTCTGTAAAATCACTAATTTAATGCTTACTTTTTGGTATCTGTGCTCACCTCTCAGCCTGTCACCAGTTCCTAGGATATGTTATTTTGCCCCCACATTCGGACAGATTCCCTCTCATTCGGATGGATTTTCAGGAAATGGAGTTTTGCGAAAGCCCGTGAGAGATTGATGTGCTCGTTGTATCGGTGAAAGTGGAAAGATCTACAGCGTGAGATGCTGGAGTCTGTAAATAATAGTTCTGTGCTGTCCAGATAGATCTCTTTTTTGAGATCAAATTCTTATGTGTACTGAAATGATGGTCGAAAAAAAGATAGAAGCTGCTAGAAATTGCTATCTAAATATATTTCTGAATGCATGTTCAAAGGTGAAGCAGGGCATTCCGTTACACAGTTTTTGTTCATCAGCTCATGCGGCGCCCAGCCCAATCAAGCATTTCAGCGAACTGTACATAAATATCATAATTCATATATATGCTTGACACCAACAATAAAACGTACGTGTCATTATGCTCTGGTGCTAAATGAAAAATAACTAGCTATTTATGCTTAATAATGGTTTTTTAATCGTTAGCTACTACCGAATGTATCATTTCAGTCACAATCTTGATTGAAACAAGATAAATATCAGCAATATCGACACATGAAAACAACTTGCCCAGAAAAAAATATCAGAAAATGCATATCAGTTGCAAGCCATATGCCTCACTTACACAAATAGCAGATAGGAGCGCCTAGAATACAACAACAGTTGACCCAGAAATTTGAGAACACATCACAATTCACAGGAGAGTTTGAGAGGGCCAGCGTGGTAGCATTTATTTAGTGACCGTTCACTTGCCAGCGCCAAAACATTCCAACCATTTTTGCACCTACAGGTTCACGGCCTTGAGGGCGTTGCCCTTCTCCTGCAAGCTCACAAGCAGGCTGTCGAAGCTCTTCTTGAAGGAGTCCACACCTTCCAGCTCTAACTGCTTCCCTACCTCATCCCAATCTATACCCAGCTTCTCCAGAGCACTGTATACACCTTCGGCATCCGAAACGTTTGCATCAATTGTCCTTGAAACTGTGCCATGGTCGACGAATGCCAGCAAAGCTTGGTCGGGCATAGTAGAGACCTGAAAGTGCACAGTTAGTGGTTGCTCGGAAATTATGCACATGCATATGACAAGAATGTTGATGATCCATTCAACTATTCCAGCAAGCTGGATGATAAGATGAAGGAGATTTGCCGTGGAAACTCACAGTGTCAGGTCCGATGAGAGGATCCACGTAAAGAGTGTCTGGATAAGCAGGGTTCTTAACGCTGGTAGATGCCCACAACAACCTTTGCTTCTTGGCACCTTTCTTGACCAAAGCCTCCCACCTTGGGCCAGAGAATTTCTTTTGGTAAAGCTGGTTGGCTAGCTTCGCCTGTGCTACAGCAGCCTGACAACATAGAGAGCGGCCAAAACACAGAACTTAGTTGCTAATTTGGAAAGTGCCAGTGTTGCGGGGTAGACAATTCTAATAGTATGCACCTTTCCTCTGAGGGCAAGTGCCTCAGGTGCTCCAATCTTCTCGAGCATTTTGTCAATTAGTGTGTCAACTCGGCTGACAAAGAAGGACGCTACACTGGTCACTCGGGATAAGTCACTCAACCCAGAGGCCTCAAGCCCATCAAGGTAAGCATCAATCACAGCTTCGTATCTTGCAATCGAGAAGATTAGCTGCAGCGACAAGCAATGAACTTGTGAGCAAGAAGGTTAGCATCAATGCATATGGCAAGCACATCAGTTCTATTTCAAAAGTCACTATATCAATGTCTTAAACCATCCAATAAATACATAGCATGGCTAAGGTTGAGAATGGCTGATAAAAGACAATGAAAACCAAAACACAGAACTTACTGTGACGTTGACGCTAATGCCATTAGCAATAACTTCCCGGATAGAGGGAACACATTCTGCAGTTGCAGGGATCTTTATGTAGACATTGGACCGGTTGACCACTTTGTGCAACCACTTTGCAGCATCAATAGTTCCCTGAGTATCATTTGCCAACCTAGGAGACACCTCCACAGAAACATACCCATCTGCCCCATCAGTCTGGTTGTAGATAGGCTCGAAAAGTCTGCATGCATCCTGGATATCCTTTATGACAAGTTCCCAATAAGCATTCTCTGCGTCTTTGCCAGCTGATATAAGCTGCTTGAACTGGTCATCGTATGCGTTGGACGATGAGATGGCTTTCTGGAAAATCTGCATTGTGATGGGGACACAGTCGACAGTGAGATTGCATGTACAAGCTTGATTATGCAAGATGCAAGAAGAACAAAAGGAAAGTTGGTAGCAGAGTATTACTGTTGGGTTGCTGGTTACTCCGCGGACACCGCTGGCAATAAGGGGCAGCAAATCAGTCACAGGACGGCAGAGGTTGTCGTACCATGGGGACTGACCCTGGAGATCATAGAGATCATGAAGCGTGGTCCTCTTTGTTGGGGCACCATTTCCGTCCTTGGCAGAAGACATGGCACTGAAAATTGATGAATGAGACAAAGAGACCTATGAGTTATAATCACGGATCACGATGAACGGAGATGGTAATTCGTGGAGTTCAAGAAGCCACATCCCCACAATGCGCAAATGCATATGCAACGGTGCAAGTGAACACTATGGATCCTAATATGCCTTTTCCGCTCGTTACCCTTGAAAGGGACAAAAAATGCCTTTCTCTGCTGATTGCAGGAAAGGGTGATGCACACACAGCTGAATTTCTCAGACGCCAAGGTCAAAAGTTCGTTCCTTTTGCTGCCTGTGCCTGTATTAGCCGTTTTTAGTCTCTAGCTCCTGCCTAACCTTCTCGCGGCACTCAGAGAAACAGGAGTGCTTCGCCGTCATCCAGCGACGGATCCCGCACGGCCACGCATGCCATCTCTATCGGCTCAAGCGTGATGGTTTGGGAAGCTGCACGATCCCGACGGCCCACTCCCCAGTCGGACGGCCGCACACGCGTCAAGGCCCCCGACGACCTCTGTCGTTTCGGCCGCGGATCCGGGCATCCGACGGCCACATCACGCGGCTAAGCTGCTACGCGTCTAGGCGGCAGAGCAGCACGCGATCCAATCCAATCCAATCCCCACCTCCAGAGCACAGATTGGCAGCTGCACAGTAACCATGCCTCGCTGAACGAGCAGCTGCTGCGACCAAACTAGCAATCGAGGAGAGCGGAGAGGCTAGAGGGACGGAGGGAAAAGGGTGGCGGCATCGCTGACTCACATGATGGGGCTCCTGGCACGGCCGGCGAGAGAGACGAGGACCCGGCGCGGGGAGGGAGCGGAGGCGAGGAAGGCGGGCCGGAGAGAAGCCGGCGGGAGCGGCGCCGAGGCCGCCGCCGGCCTGGGGGCGGCGAGCTTGGAGACGGCGCCGGTCATCGCGCCCGGGGTTGGTGAGCTGGGTTGGTTTGGTCACGGGGGTCGGATCCTCCTGCTCTGCCTCGTTTTGTTCTGTTTTCTTCTGCTGCTTTTTGCACCCAGCCCCCCTAATTTTCCCGTATTCCCATGTAACGCCACGTCAGTTTCTAATAAACTATTCGTGTGAATGGGTTCTTGGAGATCTGAAATTCTGAATACCTTGTAGGCAGTGCAGTGTTTTTTTTGTCTATTTTGATTTCTCCCCCTTTTTACATTTTTTGGTATGTACCATATTTTTCTGGTTTGTCTGTCACCTCAGATTTTAGTCTTCAGTGATAGATTTAACGAGTTTAAAAGTATAAATATATATTTTTGAGAATGTAAGGACCGAAATAACACCTAGCTAAGTTTAAAACCGCAAGTATATTTTACTCAAAAAACAAGCATTCTTTTCATCCTTGTGCTACGACAAAAGGGCAACCTGGAAGAAAAGGAAATTGATCATGAGTAAAAGGACGAAAATGAAAGTTGTAAACGTACGGTGGGTTGGTGCGATTTGTTGACGGGGGTTGTTGACAACGTTTATCTAATGCATCTCGTTGGTTTCTTTCCTGCAAAAAAAAATATATGATCATGAAACGGATAAAAGCAGCCAGGTCCCTGGGATTTCTCGTATTCAGGCATAAGGCCGTCGCAACAGTTGTTCAGAAGGCGTAACGTGATGCAAATATGCAATATAGGGAGGGTGGGGGGCTCTGTAAAGTGTTTTTAAAGAAAATTTAAATGATTTAGTTTGGTAACTATAAAAACCATATGAAATTTTAGGTTGGATGAACAGAGTAGAGGCTGGCTACTAAATTCCAAACCGTCCAAAACCTGAAACGTCAATCTCTGTTAACGCCGATGGGCAAACTGGGTTGGATTCAAAAGCGAGAGTCATAGGTTTGTACACTTCCATTTAAAATGTGGAATAACTTGAGTAAATCCCGGGCGTTCATTTCCTGATCGGACGGCTCAGGGCAGTCTAAAACCTTCCTTACCCATCCTTTGCGCCGCCAGCAAAGTCCAACGCTTAAACCCAACCTCGTGACGGCTCGTCTCTCTCACGAGTCGGGGCCGCCGCTGGCTAACTCTTGTTCAGTCAGCAGGCCAATAATAAGACAAGCACGGTTATCAATTATCACTGTTACTAGTACAGTTTATGGACCTAACCGTTGTTATCATAAATTTCATTAACCTTGCTCTTTTCCTCCGGGAAAAAATCTACATGGTGAGCTTTAAAGTCCTCACTGTGATGATTTCTATTTGTTAATGTCACATGAATATTTCGGTAATTGTATTTGTTAGTCACTCAAATATTTCTCATCATCATATTTTTCTAAACGCAAACCTTTGCTCGATGCAGAGATTAACAGTATCTAGTATTAGATTTCTCATTAAAACTATATCTGCATATGACCCAATTTCTCCCTCTCTGTCATTTAATATAATAACACATTAGCTAAAAGTAATATAATAACATATTAGATAAAAGTAATTTGTAGCAACTTACTTTCTTCGTCTCAAAATATTATAATTTAAGACCGAATTTAATACAATATAATACAACGAATATAGATAGTGACACTGTTCAAATTCGTTATATTATATTGTACCAAACTTAATCATAATTATAATATTATAGAACGAGAAAAAAAAATAGCATAGACACCATCAAGTACCGGAATTGCCGTTAGGATCCATGCCGACCGGCGACATATACCATGTTCGTACAAGGGGAAAAACAGTAATAAAAAGGAGTAGATTAATTGACCATGCACAAACATGATACAGATCGGATCTCCACGTGAAAGAAAGAAAGAAAGAAAAACGAAAGCAAGAGAAGAGAAAAGAAGTCAACCAACGAATGTACACGTGGCGCCTGGTGCGATCAATGCGGAGTGGCTAGCTACCACTACCAGGGCTTGAGGTCGCTTTCGAGGCCCTGGTTCCAGTCGATGACCTTCTCGCCGGGCTTGAGGAAGACGCCCTTGGGGTGAGGCAGCTTGCGGGCGAGGCCGTTGAGGATCTGGTCGAAGGCGTCGCCGGGCCTGGCCGGCTGGTGGAACAGCACGGCCTGCTTCATGGCGGGGCTGGCCAGCAGCCGCTGCTTGCGGAGGACTTGGTCCAGCGGGATGGAGGCGAGGATGGAGTCGAGGCGGGGCACGTCGGCCTCGGCCACGAACACGCTGATCTGCTCCCACGGGATGGCGTCCGCGAAGGGGAGCACGATGTCGTCGGCGATGATCACCGGGATGCACCCGAACACCACCGCCTCCACCAGCCGGGGGCTCCACGGCGCCCACCCCAGCGGGCACAGGCAGAAGATGGCCCGCTGCATGTCCTCGTAGTAGGTCGCCGGGTGCTCCGTCGAGATGTCGAACAGCGGGTTGTCCTTGAAGTTCTCCCACACAGCCGCGCGCGCCCCCCTGGCGTAGTACCCGCCCTCCGGGTCGTTCCCCATGTCGTAGAAGAGGCCTCGGAAGTAGACGAAGATGGAGCGCGGCGTGGCCGGGCTGATGAGGTGCGCCTGCATCTTGTGCGGGTCGGCGTAGGGCGGGATGGTGATGGAACCCTCCTGCAGGCACACGTGGTTCCGCTGCCCGAACGTCTGCACCAGCGTGGCTCGCCGGAGCACCGGCAGGATGCCCCGCTCGATGGCGCGCTCCTCCTGGTAGTGGAAGCAGGCGCCGAAGTCGTGCGGCGCGAGGAAGAAGTGGTCGGCGCCGTCGGTGCGGTTCCAGTACGGCCAGGTGGCTGCCACGTACTGGACGGCGCTCCGCATGATCCGCGGCGCCCTGAACGGCAGCGGGAAGCCCTGCGGCGTCAGGTCGCACGTGGTGTACGCCGGCGCGTAGAACCAGTCGGCCTCCTCCGGATCCAGCGTCCGCACAGGACTCGACAGGAGGAACTGGTGCATGAAGATCTCGGCGGCGAACATGTGCGTCAGGCACCGGCCGTCCTTCGCCAGCAGGTTCACGTTGTACTTCCTCGGCATCTCGTACACGTACACCTTCAGCCTCCCTACCGGGTCGTCTTCCAGAACGTCGCCGGCGTTCCCTTTATGAATACAGGAATTAATTACGTGCCGAAATGCGAAAATGTTCAGCAAAATGAGTAAATTGTTGTTCTTGGTTTGGTTTTACAGGATCAGTTTCAGCCCTAGTGCCTTTTGAGTTCAGAGCAGCAGATGTGCCACATGTTCAGGTTCAGCACCAGCTTCACTTCAGAACAGCAAAATGTTCAGTTTGGGGGTTTACAAGATCAGTTTCAGCACTAGTGCCTTTTGAGTTCAGATCAGCAAATGTGCCAGATGTTCAGATTCAGCACCAGCTTCAGTTCAGAACAGCAAAATGTTCAGGTTTAGGGGTTTACATGATCAGTTTCAGCACTAGGGCCTTTTGAGTTCAGAGCAGCAGACGTGCCACGGTGCCAGATGTTCAGGTTGGGGTTTACATGATCAATTTCAGCACCAACTTCAGTTCAGAACAGCAAAATATAAGTAATATATGTACTTTCAGAACAGCAAAATATACCTAATGCACTAGTATAAGTGATCAGATTAGTTGGTAGAAATGACTGAGTTGTTGCAGTCAGTAGTCCACCAACCATAGGATCTTGTGCTATAAAAATCAATCACTGTCATCTGGTATCTACTTTCATGGCGTTTTATGCTCATCACATTGTTAATTACCAACCTGGTTGTTAGCATGTCCGGTTCAGGGAAAAAAGAACAAAGGGAATCATTCATCAGCTCAGTAAGCGGGCAACCACTGCTTAATTGGGCTACTCTTTTTTTACTTTTATATCTCAAAAAATTCCCGATCTTGCAGACGCTAATTTGCAGATTAAAGAAGAACAAGTTGTGTGCAAGTTAGGTACAGCGCTGCAGAAGCGCTCCTCACAAGAAACGCTAACAATGGCAGCCTTTGCTTGGATTCCTGGAGCGGCCGCACTACGGACGCGTGATCACGAAGGAGATGGTGCAAAAAGGGGTAGAAATAGTTGGCGAAGAAGAGATCTGAATCATGAAGCATGAGGAGGCAGAGGAGCTAGCTAGCATCAGCCATGATCTGGTCTTATCCATGGTGCAAAACTGCAAATGCAACGCAATACAGGATCACCTACCAGCCGATTCCAGAAAGGCGAGCTCGCTGCAGTTGCAAGCAGTTACAGGCTGCAGGTTTGTACTGGTAGTTAGTTAATGGGGATATTGCTGTTGCTGCTATTACAGTTGGTGCCTTGTGCTGGCCACATGGTGGATCACTCATCACAGCCTGTGAAAGCTACTGCTGTGTTGCAATTGTACAAGGAGAATGCATATCGAGTAGTAGAAGAATGGAATTGAAAGAATTGGATGTGTGAAGCAGAGCAGAACTGGATGAGAGCATGAGCTGTTCGGATGGATCGCAAATCTGAATCTGGAGGGAAGGGGTGAGTCAATTTGGGGCACGTTGAGACGCCATCGACTCTGACTCTCCAACTCCGAGCGAATCAAGAATCTAAGCAGAGGAGACAAAGGAATTGGCAGCTAGGTAGGTAGGTAGCTGGAGCGTACCTGAGATCCTTGCATGCTTGGGCCTCGGCGCCGCGGCGGCGAAGGGCGCGCAGCAAGAAACGGCGAGCAGGACGGCCGCCGCCACAGCCGCCGCCGCCGTGGCGGCGCACGGCCTCCTCTTCCTCCCCATTGCAGATGCTGATCTCGCGCTCCGGCTGGTGGCAGAACCCAAAGATGTAGCCGGAAAGACGAGGCCGCCGCCAGTGATCCCCCCGCCGCCGCAAAATTAAGGCACACGCCGGCAAGGCAGCCTTGCCCTTGCTTCTTCTCGTGCCTCCCTTCACCCCCACCCCCTGTCTGGCGAGCAGAAAGCTCGGAGCTGGGTCGCGTTAAAGCAGCAATGCGAGGGGGTGGAGGAGGGAGACGAAGTCCGGGCGGCAGCGACGGCGACGAATGAGGCAAGGTGGTCAAGCCGGTGAGCGCAGCGCAGCAGGGGAGACGAGAGAGAGGGGGGAGAGGTTTATTACTTATTAGAGAGCGCTTGGCACGCGTAGGCAGGTAGCGTATTACGCAAACAAGCGAGAGAGACGACCCGACCCGACCCGGTTTGCGACTTTCATTTCATTAACGATTGGGTTGGAATTGGATTTGATTAATCGGATCGGGTCGGGTCGGGTCGGCAATGCGCTGGCAAGTAGATTTGTATTTTTTTACATAAGTTAGTAGACTTTATATTTTGTTTTAGACATTGTATCTATTGTGAAAACTAAGTCACCGTATGGTTATTTAATTATTTAATAATGTTTCCGTTGCTCAAGTGATTTAAGAATGGCTAAGGCTTATTTATCATAAATATACACATACCAGCAAGGCTTTGACCAAATTGTTCACTCACACAAGCTATTGGTCTTTCTAATTGCATTTGGACTACACCTAATCAATTTTCACTCGTATCAGTTTCCAATATAAAAGGTTGCGAATGATCAGACACAGCTAAAACTACTAAGCTAGCTGCTCTGTCCTTGATTAGTAAGCAAGCATGCGGCAGGTGTACGGCACCACATTTCAGAATTCAGATACGTAAATTGTGATCTGATCTATAATCTAATCGATCGTGCATGCAAAATGCATCTATTACTCAGCTCTGTCCATCGGTGGACCATCCAAAACGGAACCGATTAAGCGACACTAATTTGATCATTAGTGTGGATCGCAGCTGAGCTTCTTCTTAGAGAAATTTCCATCCATACCACTAAAAATAGCACCGA
The DNA here is from genome assembly GCA_000418225.1 of Zizania latifolia. Classification (NCBI taxonomy): domain Eukaryota; kingdom Viridiplantae; phylum Streptophyta; class Magnoliopsida; order Poales; family Poaceae; genus Zizania; species Zizania latifolia. Next base: position 154,099 of record KE373176.1, read on the forward strand.
CATCAGGCATGGCCGGATATATGCGATGCCATTAGTGATTGGACAGGGTTGTTTGATGGGAACTACTCTAATAAGAGCATTTTAAAAATAGTTATTCTACGTAAACATTATCTTTATATTATGAATCTGTTTGGTACATTTTTAACTTTGAGATCTAGGTTTGTGTGATAAAAAAAACTGGTTTAAATTTATATTTTAGTTTAAAATAAACATAAAATAGCTCAATTAAATACCCTTAATCTACCTACCACTTTAGATCCAAAATTTGTTAGAGTTATATTTGATTATCTTAAAAAATAATAGATTTAGAACCGGGATAAATAGAACCTACGTACTGAAACGCTCCAACAGATTTTTAATATTAAACTCTCTATATCCCAACAGCTCCATACTGTAACAGCTACTCCAGTTTCCAACCATACTCTACTCTATTATGCACCATGCTTGCTGTTTCTCTTGATTTGTTTTTTTTAGAGAGAGACAGAGAGGTGATCAATCATGTGTGACATTGATGGCGAGTGTCGTGCAATGCAATTTCGCTGCGAAAACCCAGGACGAGGAATCTTCTGCACGTCGCGTTTCGCCAATCCACGCGCTGCATGTGCATGCCAGCCTGCGCCTTTCGCTATCGCTTCTGTACAACCACAAGAGCACTGAAACCGTGAAACGTAGACTGTTTTTTTTACGATAAATCGCCTTCTTTAAATTTCTTACCACGTGAAGCGTTCTTAAATTAGTACATAAAAATAAAATTATTTCTTAGAAAAAATGCTACAATATATAGTATTAGAGATGTGACCTTTACCAAAATAAAAAAGTATACAAATATACATGCTCTATCCAATAAGCAACTAACAAACTGAAAAATAATATTATTTAATTTATGAAACTAGTATCATACATAGAATCTATGTCTTATCTTTATTTGTTTAACATTATTATTCCAATATATGAAACTAGCATCAAGAAAAAAATATTCTCGTAGACACCTTCTTATTTCAACATTGTGGACGCTCTTAGGGTTTCTAGAGACGTGGACTCAAGTCTCAAGAAAATGTATATACATTGTTAATGTGTATTTTTTTGAAATAGATTCATTTGCTTTATTCTTAAAAATTAGAAATCTAGTTGTAACGTTTGATTCAATTGTAGCTTCATCGGATAAGATCCAACAAATATGCCCTAAGTATTCTTCAATGAAATAATAGAGCATGTTTAGAAATAAGGGATGGTTGGGGGTAAATATGATGAAAACCAGATAACAAGTGGTTAATGTGATAAATATTATTTTACAAATATTTATATTATGGTATAAAGTTTAAATACTACTGGTGTTTATATTTAAAGCATGTTTAATAGAGCTCCAACTCTTGAATCATTTTCTGATAAAGCCATAGCCAAACCAAACACAGCTATATTCTTAAATTTTTAATGATCCAAGAAGTCGAATCTACTCAAAAAATATATAGAAATAATAGAGTTATCTTTCTCCGGCTCAACAAGTCTACAGCTATGTCAGATTTGGCTGACTTGGTTGTTGATTATAGTCATTAAATCCATCATGTGGTGGTAACGTACACCTACTGTATTTAGAGCGGTCGTACAGCTATACTCGTAGCAGCACGTAGCACAGAGTGTTGGAGTGTACGGATGTACGGGCCATTCTCTGCCTTGAAAGATTTGAAGCTGCTTATATTTCGCTTTCATTCATGGAGAGCTTTGTGCACGTACTACTGTTAACGCAAAAAAAGTTTCTGCGTCCAAACACGGTAACGCCGAGCCTCTAACAACTCCCCAGTAGTCACTAAGAAAATACGTTGATGTCTTTTCTATTCAACGTCAAGCGTGTCGTGATGTCATGCCTTCGGATAAAATAAGCTTGTTGTACTAGAGTGGAGTTGCCTTTTATCGATAACGGTCCACGACACCGCCTATGATAGGAACAACATATTTATAGACCTTACATTAAGACCCAATTATAAGACATAAGAGTTCTTCTAATAGTTATATTTTAAAAAAAGTACTATATATTCCTAAACCCACCTCTCATCAGTCGCTAAGAGCACAAACCCACCTCTGATATCGGACAGAGACTAGTCAAAGCAAACCCAGAAGCATGGCACCTAGATTAGTGTCAAGGGTTTTAGTGACTAGACATTAGGTTAGAGATGGTATCATTCGACAAGCTTGATGTGATTATTAGGGTGGAGTGGTCTTTCGTCGGTAACGATTAGATTGGCTAAAGAATGAGAATAAATGTGCATTGCTGTTCATACCAACTAATGATAGACAGTCAGATCAGACTATGTGTGGATAGTTAGACTGATCAAAGATGAGTGATTAAACAAGGCCTATGTTTTTAAGCACCACCGCTGTCTTAGAGGGACGAAGTCACCGAAAAGGCTTCTATTGACAGTAAAAAATCAAACAAAATTAACTAGAACACTGGCTAGAAATGCCTTTTCACCGACGATTGTTTTTTGCCTATAGAAATGCAACGCTTTCACATGCCTTCTATCGTATGTAGCTGATCTGTATATCCTTTCTCAGAAAGATAACATTTTGAACATGCTACACTTTCTGCCTAAATATTTATAAAAATCATTTAAAATATAACTATATGAAAATATTTGTCATGATAAATCTAGTAATATTAGTTTTAATATATAAATGATTTAAGATCTCGAGATTTGACTGCACAGGTTGTAATATCCGATCTATTTGAGAAGTACATGTACGACGACATTGAGGCAGGTTCAAGTTATCTGCACGGCCTTGCTCGCTGGAACAGCCGGGTTCGCATATGAAGACATTTCCGGATTTCCCACAATTAAGTGGTTGATTAAGACATACACATACACATGCGTGGCCTTGGGACTAAGACCACTTGAAAGTGATCATTAGTTCCTAACCTTGGGAGTTTTGTCGAGATCGCGACCGTGCAACGCAAAGAGGTTGGCACCTTGATTTCAACGACGTCATTGTACTGTGGAAGGATTAAAAACATGCGAGCAGATTCTGATGCTTGAGAAATAAATTGTGGTATATGGAAAACTCGTTAATCTGATGTTAGAGAGACTACATAAAATATATTACTTAAGGTTTTAAAGTCTTTCCCATAAAAAATTGTTTGAATTTGTGCCAAGTGGAGTATATAGAGCTAACCATAATTTATTTCTTTCGCACATCACAACAAATCAACAATCACTGTCATTGGTGTGAGCATAGGCCAACGGAAACGAAGGAAAAAAAGGATGAAAAAAGATAATTCTTTGCGGTGAGCGTGGATCGAACACGCGACCTTCAGATCTTCAGTCTGACGCTCTCCCAACTGAGCTATCCCCGCTTAATGATGGAGGAAGTGAAAGAAATTACATAGCTAAAATATCTATAAGATGGAGGCCCAATTCATCCCTTCGCTACGGCCTACGAGCTTACGACGCAGCCCATGGAGGCTCCAAGTCCTAACCAAGAGACCCTTTCTGGGCCTGCAGGCTGCAACCACACGTATTCATATCCATCCCCTCCTCTCTCGTCATCCATACCTTACGATAATTTTTCGAAGGTTGAAACGAATTAATGTAATGCTAAAACGTTGATAACAAGTTTTAGACCAATTTTTTTGATAATTTTTATATAGATTTTTTTTAAAAAAAATTTGTACCATTTAAGAATTTGGAAGGCGTATCTGATGGCTCTTAACCTCACCCTGGACAGGATGGAGCGTCGATCTGTCTAATCCATGCCACCCAAATCTGAAACCTCTCGAGACTAGTTTGGCAGGCCGGGATCAAATGAGCCAGAATCTTAACCTACCAAACTAACCCTCACTGATCATCTACCACGCTGCTGTATAACCAAATCAACAAGAAAGAAACAACACGAGGACACCCCTCTGGAGTAGGGTAGTGTTAAATGTTGATAAACTTACTTATTTTTCCCATAATAAATCAGCAAAGTATAACATATGATACAACACCTTCATCAGCTATAGGAGTAGCAGTGGTCTAATACTACAGCAACAGCAAAAAAAACGAATAGGAGATGTCATACAGGCAAGGGCGCAGGGCAGGCACATCGCCTCAAAAAGAAGCAAGGTAGGAAGGAAGAAAGGAGACTTTACATTTAATGGCTTGGTTTGCTTTACTGATCATCACTCTCACCTGACTCTGCTGTGCACAAACAAGCGAGGACAGCAGCTTATATGGTGGGTGCCATCCGACCTACCATGGCTTCAGGTCACCCACCGGGCCCTGGGTCCAGTTCAGAACCTTCTGCCCCGGATTCAGGTGCACTCCCTTGTCGTGTGGCAGCTTCCGTGCTAGCCCGTTCAGTATCTGATGGAAGGCGTCACCTGGCTGGGCGGGCTGCGGGAACAGCATGGCCTGCTTCATTGATGGGTTAGCTAGTAGCCTCTGCTTCCGCAGGATCACCTCCATCGGTATCGATGTTAGGATGGTGTCCAGCTTTGGGACATCGTCCTCTGCCACAAATACACCTATCTCGTCCCATGGGATCGCGTCCGCAAAGGGAAGGACGATGTCGTCTGCGATGATCACCGGGATGCAGCCAAACACCACGGCTTCAACCAACCGGGGACTCCACGGAGCCCAGCCTAGAGGGCACAAGCAGAAGATGGAACGCTGCATGTCCTCATAGTAGGTTGGTGGGTGGTCTGTCGAGATGTCAAAAAGAGGATTGTTCTTGAAGTTCTCCCATACCGATGCGCGCGCACCTCTGCATTGCATATAGCAGGTTCATCAAGACTTTTGGGTCGCAACAATTCATTAGTAATGCTTATGAGATACATGTTCTAGGTGCTCACCTTGCATAGTAACCACCCTCAGGATCATTTGCAGTATCGTAGAATAGACCACGGAAATAGACAAAAATGGATCGAGGTGTCTCAGGGGGAACAAGGTGGGTTTTCATTTTCTGAGGAGGAGCATAAGGTGGGATGTTGATGGAACCTTCCTTGAGGCAGACATGATCCTTCTGCCCAAAAGTCTGGACCAGTGTTGCACGGCGAAGCAATGGGAGGATTCCCCGTTCAATTGCCTTCTCTTCCTGAATCATGGCAATGCCGAATGAACATAAGATTCCACAGATGAACATGTAAAATGGAAAGAGATGAGTGGCTTCTTTGTATTGTATGTAGACTAGGTTCATTATATGTTTCCATGCTTTGATATAGAAAGGTTCATGGCTTACGGTTGCTGACAAACCTGATAATGGAAGCATGCACCAAAATCATGTGGCACAACAAAGAAATGATCTGCCCCCTCTGTCCTGTTCCAATAGGGCCAATGCGAGGAAATGAACTGAATTGCACTTCTCATAATCCGTGGAGACTTGAAGGGCAAAGGATGACCCCAAGGAGTAAGATCACATGTCGTGTATACAGGAGTATAGAACCAATCAGCTTCCTCTGGATTTAAAGTTCGGATCGCACTTGACACCAGGAAGCGATGCATAAAAATCTCTGCAGCAAACATGTGGCTGAGGCATCTGGAATCCTTTGCCACCATCTTCTTGTTGTATTTGGTGGGTAACTCGTAGACATACACCTTAAGCCTCCCGACAGGATCATCTTCGAGCACATCACCCGCACTCCCTAAGATTTGGTCATATACACAACAAAAAAGTGAGAATAATCTGCTGTCGTAGGCTCATAGCAACCATAGCTCAACAGTCTTAATAGTTTCCCATAAGTTTTTATTCTGTCAGCAAAGCACAAGTCAGACTGCAGCAATTAGTTATGGAGCAGCTAAGATTAGCATGGCAAACTGAACTCATTTATAGTATGTTGTAGCATTACTAGCATAAATATCACAAGAAAAAGAAAATGCGGTTCAATTTCAGAAACTTCGACTGGGTGGATTGACCATTATGCTAGTCAATATAGTTCATCAACTACTGCCGCTTGCTTATCAATTATGCTCAATATAGTGAGTCACCGATTCAGAGGCATGAATTACTACTGTTCACTCTGTCGGTGCATAGAATTCTGACGCAATTTGGAAAGAACCGAGCTTGACTCATGCTCATCACACAGAAAAGAGATGGCCATAATCTACTTCATAGCAAGTGATTCGAGACCGGAGCATGGAATGCAGAACAATCGCGCAAAGGCTAAACTAAAGATCTTGGATGCAGCAATCGTTGTGCTCGCGTGACAGCGGCCTGCGTGTCGAACACTCAACACATGCAGCTAATAACAGATTCGATTCTCTCCATCCCCGGAAGTAGAGCGAGTAGTGCTACAGCTAACAGCTGATTCATCCACCACCACCACCAGCAGCAGCAGCAGCAGATCCCCTTTTCCCCCAGGCTCCAGATGCAAGTGATTATTAGCAGGGCTCGCTCGGAACTAGGGCTGGCCGCCGCACTCGATCTCTCTCCCACGCAAATTAATCAGATCCCAGAGATCCAAATGCAGCAAGAAGAGGCACGGATTCATCAGATCAAACCCGCGAACACAAACATTGGCAAAAGCACAAATCGAGTAAGCGAGAAACAGAAATCTTCTCCTTCCAACAACCGCTAGAGCGCGGATGCGCGTACCTTCGATCCTCTCGGTGTCCTGCCCCCTAGCAACACCGGAACACGCGACCAGAAGCAAGGCGAGTGCCACGGCCGAGGGCATCAGCCGCGGCCGCAGCAAGGCGAGCGCCATGGCCCCGCCCCCTCCCCACCAAGCCCAGAGAAAGCCCAAGAAGGACGGAGAAAGGCCGATGCTGCTGCCGAGGAGGAGTCAAAAGGTAGGGGGAGAGGCGGAGGAGGGTAATAGCACGGGAAGGCGAGCTCGCGAGCGAGGTGGGGATGGTGGAGGCGGCGGTGGTGGTGGCTGCTGCTGCCGCGGCTCTCCGTGTCAATGATGATTGATGAGCGGTCGGCGAGGGAGGTTGGTGACGGGTGGTCCTCACCGCGACTTTTTTATATAAATTTTTATGTCCTAATCTTACTTTAAGAATAATTTCTAGTGTTGTCTAAATTATTGTTATTACAAATTATAAAAGTTAAATAGTTTCTAATGTCATATAAAATAAATGTTAGTATAAATTATGAACAAGATAAAATTATATTGAAAATAAGTGATGCAGAGAGAAAAAATCGTTCTAAAAATGCATCCGGTGGTATTGAGGGGAGGTGACATATCAATACAAATTCGTTAACGATGATTATATTAAAATATGATCAACCAAAAATACTAATTTATATTTTAAATCAATAATCTTCTAGATGATCAATTCTACTGTTAACATAAAAGTAACATTAGAATGCCCACTAACTCACCAAGGACATGTTTAGTATAGTCGCATCTCTCGTGTCTACATTAGAATTTGTATTGCAAAATAGAGCATTTTAATTTTTAATTTATTTTTAATTTAAAGTAAAAATTAAAGTGTTTAACTAAATACTATAAATTTGTCTGTATAATATTTCCTAGAACTAGTCAAAGATTTGACTTTTTTTACGCACGAGAGCGCCTTTGCTAAATATGATCAACCAAAAATACTAAATACTATACGTACGCTTGTACGAGGCGCGACTCGTACGAGTATCTGGTAGTTAACTGTTAGCCTAGAAAAATACATGTATTTCCATGGACCACTTTTATATTTAATTTATCTGAAAATCAAACTTCATAATCAATTGAGTTATTAATACCAAACACTAATTTAAAGTCGTAAGATACTCTCCAGCTTTTATTTCAAGCGCTTAATACACGTTGTAAAGTACAATTTACTCTCGTAAATATATTCATCGCGAAACATTGTACCAACGGATCCATACTTTTGAAGTTGGTTTTATGTGTTATTCTTTAACAAAACCGTGTGATTGTGCGAAAGACGATGCGTCCAAGTAAGCAGGCAGGACGACGAGAAGAACATTAGTTATTAGGCAGATCAAACCAAACCGAACATACGAACGAATACGATCAATCATCCCGGCAATCACGAAGGAAAAATGCATTTGAATTTTTCTTTAATGGAGTCCTCAATTTGAATTTTCTGACCATCATTTTCTAGGGCTGTTTGAAGAGCTTTTGTACCTGCAGTTACTCTCAAAATCTGAAGTTTTTCTCTAAACAATATAGATTTTAGCTCTGGTTTATAAAATAAAATCTAGAAATAAATTAGAATATAAAAGATAAAAAACATAAGGTTCTTCAGATTCTTACCGGATAGATGCTCACTAGCTGGTTTTCATAATTTCATGCTAGAGGGCTTGTTTGTTTCAGCTTCTGTTAGCTACGACAACTTCTAAAATCTGAACTAAAACAAATAGTTCAGATTGTGGAAATTAATAACTGCAGAATCTAGAAATAAACTAAAATTCATAAAAAAAAAAGCTCACGATTAAAAATCTCTTACTAAAACAAACAAACGAGCGCAGATATGCTCCTCGTTTTGCTTCAAAATCTTTTTTTTTTTTGTTTCATCTAACCAACTTGGAGTAGTATTTATTAAGAGACTGTCGGTGGAAGGGTACCCCATCTAGCCTTGCTTCCCTCGCAATTTATGCTCCCTTCGAATTCCTCCTGCTGCTTGCTGCGTCTTCACCCATTTCGTCGGCTACAATTAGGTGCTCTCTTTTGTTCTCTTCTCCAGCTAGGTAGGTTGACCCGTTTGAAACAGGCCGCGAAAGATGAAACAAGGATGAAGCCAAGATTTATGGTAATTATTTAAGGGTCTAAATAAATTATTTTAATATTAAAAAGTTTATGAGTGACTTTGAAACAAATTTTTTCGATAATTTTTATATAGTTTTAGTTGGCTACCTGAGGTTAATGGTGGACAAACTTCACCAAATGATGGTTCTTGTTTAGAAATTTCAGGGTTACTGAAACTGCAGCCACCAAACGGTCGATCTTTTTTCAGAAAGTTCTAGGTTACTGACATTGCCGCAGCTATAATACGTTTCTGATCTTTCCGGTGAGAGGCCATGATCAGGCCTAACGAAAGTTACAGGCAAGTTTTTTCAATGTCTGAGTGGTGTCATGGGGCCAAAAAGGCCTCCTGATGTTGACTCCGATTTTCATTTTCAGACACCAAGAACCAGCAGGCATCTTCAGGATGCTGCAAGAACACAAAAGCCAACACGTTGGAAGCAACATTCCTTCAGGAATCAGCAACAGTTAGACTAGGTGTCTGTTCGAGTGAGCTTCTGTCAACTACAGCTAATCGTAGAATCTAAAGTTTCCTAAACAGTTCAGATTCTTAATTTAGATTATGAAACCTAATAGCTATAAAATCTGAAAATACCGGTTTCTCATTAGCTAGATACTCTCATACTCACTATCTGAAGCTCTCCGAACATACTAAGACTGTAGCAACATGCCTAAGTAGTACCCACAGTCAGCCAGCCTCACCAATCATCTCCATGTGAACTATTTCTCAGGGATGCAGATTGTCAATAAGCAGAGAAAAGAAATGGCATCAGCCAGAGACCATGGTCCTTGGCACAGGACATGATAGACACGTTAACTGCAAAAGTATGGTATGAAAGTTGACAAGGGTGGTCCTTGTTTGAAATGAGGTCACACACTCACACATTTAGCGGGAATAAAATCTTTTGATTTTGTCTATGAAATCCATCCACGTATATGAACAAAGCGCACAATAGCTGACATTTCATCAGCTATGCATGGTATATAGCTATCAGGAAAGAAGATACAAAAAAAATGTACATTTGGTTTATGGTCAGCACTATGCAACCATGGTGATCTCAAGGCGCAAGTATATCATGTTTGTAAATACATCTTTCAAAAAAGATTCTACACCTCAAAGCAGTGGAGATGCTACCAAGGCTTCAGGTCACCTGCTGGGCCAGCAGTCCAGTTCAGTGCTCTCACCCCAGGCTTCAAGAAGACATCGTCGCCATGGGGAAGCTTGCGAGCAAGACCGTTCAGTATCTGATGGAATGCATCTCCAGGATGAGCAGGTTGGGGAAACAGCATGGCCTGCTTCATCGAAGGGTTTGCGAGAAGTCTTTGCTTTCTCAGTATAACATCTGTTGGAATGGATGTCAAGATGCTGTCCAGCTTTGGAACATCATCCTCAGCAACAAACACGCCGATCTCCTCCCAGGGGATGGCATCAGCGAAGGGAAGGACAATGTCGTCTGCAATGATCACTGGGATGCAACCAAAAACCACAGCTTCCACCAGTCTGGGGCTCCACGGAGCCCAGCCCAGTGGGCACAAGCAGAACACAGCTCGCTGCATATCTTCATAGTATGTGGGTGGGTGATCAGTTGAGATGTCAAACAGCGGGTTGTTCTTGAAGTTCTCCCAAACAGACGCACGAGCACCTCTGCAGGACATGTACAGGTATCAGACTCATCGTGCAATGAGCGAATGACAGGATGTGTTACAGACATGCATGCTGCTTGATCTTTTTGGCTAGGAGATAAGTTATAACTTGTAAGGAGATTGGATATGTCATGATCGGTGACTCGTTCTAATATGATTCCTAATAGGATTGTCCTCGAGTCCCACCAGTGTCGAACGTCAAATCCTTGCTATAGCATGAAGCCCTAGAATTACACCCGATCTGCTCGGCACTGAAAGGGGCGTATAGTGCAATCCAATCTACAAATTCATCAGCATCTCAGCGTTGCGACTACTTCGACAAATCAATGACTTCGTAAAACAGTCAGTGCTTATTTTGTTCCGCGAATCTTATGTGGTGATCATGACAGCTAAGTTTTTATGGATTAAATTTACCTAACAATGCAGAGAATTTACCTTGCATAATATCCACCCTCAGGATCATTACTGGTATCATAGAACAGACCACGGAAATATATGAAGATAGATCGAGGAGTGTCTGGGGGGATGAGGTGACCCTGCATCTTCTGTGGGGGTGCATATGGTGGAATGGTGATGGAGCCATCCTTCAAGCAGACATGGTTCTTTTGTCCAAAGGTCTGAACCAGGGTGGCACGCTGAAGCAAGGGGAGGATTCCACGTCCAATTGCTTTTTCTTCCTGAAACAATAACAGAAGCAATTGTTACCATACTGAAAAGATCAATATGTCGAAATAACCAAACAGATTCTGGGGACGAAGTATGACAGAATGCTAATCATGAATCTGATTTTAGTGTGATTCAAAAAACTGAGAGAATAATTATCTGAAAATATGTACTCTACAAAGGGGCAAAGAACATGTGTAGACTGAAGTGTTCCTATTAAGTCAGTTGTCCATTAAGAATAAACAGTGAAGCTAGCATCTCGATGCTCCCATTGCCCCCATGTTATGTGCTGCAATTAGGTTTGTCCCATCTGTTGACAAACTCAAGTGTTCAGTGCTAAACTATTGCTCAACACTTAGTATTGAATGAGTGCAACATCAAAGGTTGTGTGCTTGTGGCTGTACCTGATAGTGGAAGCAAGCACCAAAGTCATGTGGTGTAACAAAGAAATGATCAGCCCCCTCTGATCTATTCCAGTAGGGCCAGTTCGTTGCAATCAGCTCAATTGCGCTGCGCATCATTCTTGGGGATTTGAAGGGCAAGGGAAGACCAGAAGGAGTCAGGTCACATGTTGTGTACACCGGTGTGTAGAACCAATCAGCTTCCTCAGGATTAAAAGTCCGGACAGCGCTTGACAGCAGGAACCGGTGCATGAAAATCTCTGCAGCAAACATGTGGTTCAGGCACCTAGGATCCTTCTTAAGCAATTTCTTGTTGTATTTCCCAGGAAGATCATAGACATAAACTTTAAGCCTCCCAACAGGGTCGTCTTCCAACACATCACCAGCACTTCCTGCAATTATTTCGCCACGGTTAAGAACAGAGCAATTTTACAGTGCATTCTACTAACCATAGAATGGATTTCAACCCGATCTTCTTTTATCCAATCATTAATTTCTACTATTATCTTGATTAGTGGTGGTAGAATTTAAAAATGCTAAAATCATCAGAAAAATGAGTGATACAGAGATGGAAACCGGCAGACGAAAAATATGCAAATTCTCTAATGACAAATATAACCAAAATATAATTAATTATAGTCCTAAGTTATCCTTCAAAATCAAGAGCTAATATCGATTCCAGTAATATTATAATACCATCAATAGAATGCACCGTAACACTGATCATAGAAAGAGCAAGAAAAAAAACTATGGACTAGCCCACAAGCTATCGATTTTGCATAGAATTAGGGAAAAGAATATTCTAAGTTTGAGAAGCATAGCCTGAGATCACAAAGTAAAGTACGTTCCTATACTAAATTATAAATTACATGAACCATGGTCTGGCTATGTTCTTATCATATCAGTGACATCAATAGCTATGAAAACATGGTTCTGTATATCATAGAATGGTGAACTACAATACTACATATACATAAAGAAGATAACGGAGGAGGAAAAATATTTGCAGGTTCAGAAGACAGAATGCAGGACATAATCATCATACAAAATTCTAGTTTTTTGACAGGAGACATTTCAGAGGACCACAAAATCCAGTCAAAAAACATGTCTACCTTCAACTGGTGTATCAATAGCAGTAGGCTGTTTACAAAAAAGGGTTTTTAACTGAATCAAAGCATCGAACCATAACTCAGTCAAATCATTCAGAATAACACACCAACAGAAACAACTCCACTTGCGTCTGATCGGAAACAGATCATGAATATTTAGGACACACAGGAAGAGAGATGTCTAACCACAAACAAATCAGATTGCCATGCTAGATGATGCCAAAATACTTGCTTTAGTTGTTTTTTAGCCCACCAACCTGAGATCCTCTCTGTCTGCTGGCCCTGCCGCGCGTCCTGGGCCTCAGCTCCGAGGAAGAAGAATGCAGCAACAAGAATGGCGATGGCCAAGACCCACCTCATCTTCCTGATCCCCACAGCTACAGCCTACAAGCCTCTTCCCACCACCTGTGTCTCCTCTCCGCTCCAACCCTCTCCCTTTCCGACCTTATGAGCTAGCCGATTGCCAGGGGTAATTAAAAGAATCCAAAGAAAGGGGGAACTTTTCCGGCAATCCTCCTACAAAGAAGCGTTTGGTGAGTGAGAAGTTGAGGGGAGGCTATCCTAAGCTTACTTCCTTTTTCCTCCTGCTGGACTTATATTGGAGGTATATATGCTAGTTTTTTAAATTAGAAGATATATATTGGACAGTACATATATTAATATAATCAATTTGAGGTAGAAAGCTAAGAACAATGAGGGGTCATGTTCACTTGAAAGGAAGAAAGAAATAAAGGAAAGAGTTTAATATTTGCTCAAAGAAGGTAGGAGGGATGTCTGCAACTGATTCTTTTGCTTCCTTTTTCTATGGCTCCCCTTTTCCTCCTGGATTTCCTTCCATTTTTCCTTGCACCAATGATGAGCTGTAGTTCTGTAGAGCTCCTGATAGTCTATTGACTATTGCAATGTGTTCCATGAAGGTTTGGTGAGAGGTTTACCTCCTCTTCACATGTCAAGTCTCTTTCCTTCCACCAAACATGGACTGGACCTCTCACTTGTCTTGCCTTAACATGTCAAAGCCTCCAATTCTTTATCCAAGTATTGGTTCTACTCGCCATCTCTGCTCTGCCATTTAATTTCTGGTTTCCTGTTTCTCAAGTCATTTTCTCTTCGTTTACTCGTTCTGTGTGACAGCCACTGTTTTCTCCAGGATGTTGTGCTCATTTGGATTGCTCCCCTCCTCTGCATATGGTGATTCGTTGTCATGGCTCATGATCATTGGCAGGCAAGGCCTCCATCTAAGTTAACTAGCTCGAAAATCATGGTTATCAAATCGATAACTACTGTTTTATTAATCCTAATACTAAAAGAGATAGCTAGGTTAGAATTATCCATAGTATCAAAACTTTTGAGGCCTAACCACTGCAGCCTAATCTGACCAAGTTACTCGGTAACCATGCTTTTCAACCGTCTCACCGTGAAAACGGTTTCATTAAACCTGAGTCTGGCAAGACTCATATCCAAGGCCTATGAGAGGCACTACCAGAATGGGATTGTTTCCCTAATGTCAAAAACACACGGAAATTGGTATAAAACACACGGAAATTGGTATAAAACACACGGGATATGATTTCCCTTGTGCTAACACTCGGGATTACCCATACGGGAGCCTCGAGGCTTTCCCGACCTTATTTCTCGAGTGTTACAAGTACGGCACACGGTAAAGTAAGTTTTCTCGTGTGTTTGTAAACCGTCGGAAAAAACTAGATGACGGAGGAGAGGAAACAGAAACAGATCTATTCCCGAGTGTATTGTTTAAATAAAAATACATAGTAAGTTCCCATATGTTATATAATATGGACACACAGGATTCTTCCTGAGTGTGTACTCAACACACGGGATTCTTCCCGAGTGTGCAAAACAAAGGGAAAATTGCTGTGTGCTAGGAGCGACACTCGGGGATTTTCCATGACACACGGGGTAATTCCTGTGTGCTAATGGCAATGTACACTTGGGATTCTTTCTGTGTTCACAATTTCAGCACTCCAGACCAAAAATACAGATATATAGCACTCCAGAAAAAACAAATCTCTACACAATACATTCAAAACAACCAACCATAAATATGTCCACATTCATTCCAAACAGCCAACCATATATATATTCATTTCATATTCAACCAGTAGTACACATAATTAGCTCAGTCACATATACAAAAGTTAGAAACCCATTTCCAAAAGTTTTGCTCTACATCTTCCAAAGAAACAACCAACCATAAACTTGTCCATTAGACAATCTGAACAGCCAACCACAAAACCCATTCCAAATAACCATTACATATAGAAGCTATAACCCCAATTCCAAAAGCTAGCTTTGCTTGAGATCTTCCAAAATACAACCAACCATAAATATTGTTTGTTATCACACTACTTGGACTTAGTTGAAAATTACAGGACCTTGTGCTTCGATGCAAGCAGGGGTGGTGTCGGAAATGGCTGTTCCGGATGGAGCCTAAAAATTAGTAGGATGTCAAAAGGAGCAGAATATTAGTACGATGTCAAGATATAGGAACTCTTTACTAGAACATGGTTTGCAACACAGTAATTGTCATGGCATTTCAGAATTAAAACAGCTTTTAGTGAAGAAACAACCCAAAAAAGACCATACATGTTCATAACTTCCTAGCTACAACATACAAGTGACCATTTTACTACACATACAAGTGATGCAACACAGTAATTGCCATGGCATTTCAGAATTAAAACAACTTTCAGTGAAGAAACAACCCAAAAAATACCATACATGTTCATAACTTCCTACAAATCCAATGAACTATAAAGCTGCAACAAATACAATATTGTTTACTTTGAAATTTCTGAACAAAGCTGCAGCAAAAACAGTATTATTTACTTTGAAATTTCTGAACAAAGCTGCAGTAAAAACAGTATTGTTTACTCTGAAATTTCTGAACAAAGCTGCAGCAAAAATAGTATTATTTACTTTGAAATTTCTGAACAAAGCTGCAGCAAAAACAGTATTGTTTACTTTGAAATTTTCTTAACCAGATTCTACAGTTATGTATCATGTGGATTATAAACCTTTTACAGTTGTGTATCACATAGTTTAGCAAAACATCTTTAGCTAATTTTCTGAAAAACTGCTACCAGGAACTAATTGAAATAGTGAAAGATTGATTTGAGTGCCATGTGAATCAAAATCAGAAACTGCTACAAGTGTACATTCTATTGGACACTTATGTAAAAGCTGAAATGACACTTGTAGTTTCTGTGTTGAGACAATAATTATTGTCATACATGCATTTTTATCTCCTTACAGTATAACAACCAGAATATGAAAAGCACTAACTAGTACAACATACTCACCAAAAGAGGCAACTGGAGATCTGTAGCTGCTGGTTGTGGAGGCAAAAACTGAACATTCAGTTTAGATTGAAGCGCCTGAAAATTATTTACACACACAGGCAGCATGCATATGATTAAAGTTAGTAAAGTTTAAACCATCCCAGCACAAGTAAAACCTGAATTTACCTGTAATGCAGAAATCAAGTAGTTTGTTTCCTTTTTCCATGCCTCACGCTCCTGCTGTCTCTCCTCCCGGTCCCTCTCCTTCTCTCGCTCCCTTTCCTCACGCTCACGCTCCTTGTCACGCTCCCTCTCCTCAGGCTCTCTCTGTCTGTCCTCACGTTCTTGTTGTAACTGCCTCTCAAGTTGCTCAATCCGTCCTGCATAATCAGCATCTAGTCGTGCTCGCCTACAAGGCCGTTGTTCATCTTGGGACTCAAAATTTGATGCGCATACATCGCAAAGAACATCTGTCGTGTTTATGAAACCATCAGCAATTAAAAAACGACCATGCTTCTTGCCTCCACCGGCCTTATGCACAGCAGCACCATCAATTGGGGCATGCATCCAGTCATAGTCTTGACCATGCTTTTCCTTAACAACTTCAACATAGGCCTCTTGTGTGATAAAATTAGATATTTACTAACTAGAGCCCGTGCATGATAGAATTAGATGCTTACTTTTTTGCAATCACTTACAAGCTTTCTCCTAGTTGCCTCAGAACAGTAGTCTTCTCCATCCTTTTCACTCCTCCTTGCTTCTACATAAGCCTCTAATATATGCATCGGTCTCTTCTCTTTCTTCTCCTATAGAATAAAATCTATTGACTTAGCACATTGTAAAATGACAAACAACAAAAGTTGCTTTAGTTGCCATGTTCCTTTGGTAACAACCAAGGGAAGCACTTCCTTGGCGGTGGGGTGGACCATCCATCATCTCCCTACGAACCCTACCAGCGCAAGACTTCTTCTTCCACTCGTCATTACATCTGGGGTCTTATGAGCCCACCAAGGTTTTGCCTACAAATATGATAAGTGTCATCGAATAGTAATATTTGGAACTACTAAGTAGACATGTTTTCAAATATTACCTGCATGTATTGCTCCACAGTGAGATACTTTCTACAAGCTTCTGTTCGAACCATTGGCTTTTTTAGAATAAGCACATGGTAGTCAATCACAGCCTGGATGCGTGCCTCATACATCACATCTTGAATGATACGCTTGGTGACATTGTGGACCACTCTTTTGGCCTCTTGTTCTTTTCCCTCAGCCCATCTAAAATATAGCTATAACAAATAGAATAATGTAAACCATGGTAAAAAGAAGCATGTACATATGTGCAAAAATAGAGCAGCATGTATTACAACTATGTAAAATTATTAAAATATACATCAATTCATATAAAGAGTATCAAAACACCCATGGAATACCCAGAAATCCTCCTCCACACGATCCAAACGGCTAGGTAGGCGTTCCTGCCAGCTTTTAGGATTATCTGGAACCAGTTTATAGTTTTGCCAAGTCCAAGCAGGCTCATCCCTGCCTTTGTATTTCACAAGTCCTGGGAAATTCTCCTTGATCAGGGCACTAAGGACACCATTAGGTAGTCTAGATTTGTCACCAAAACTTAATTCTTTCCAATGCCTATGCACGCAAACAAAAAAAAAATCAGAACCAATCAACACAAAAAATTGAGCAAAAAGTTAACATTGAATTGTATTAATTACTTGTCTCCTATTAGCACAAGGATGATCTTGTCCTCCTCCCGTGTGGGAACTGGTGGCACCCTAGTGGCTCCCCGTGTCCATAATTCTTGAACCTCTTGTACCTCTTCCTCTAGGGCATTATTATCATTCTCTAAATTTATAGAGTCAGCAGCCCTACTTGACGCAACAACACTAATACTGTTATGAGTAGATCTTGAAGCCCCTTTAGTAGTTGTCTTCTTATGCCGCATTGTCCTGAAACATAGTTTCAATTAGTTGTATGCATAAAATAGTATAATAAATAATCTAATTACAACAAGTGATATCACAAGTTACTTCAGCTTAATTGAAAGTAGCCAATGTTTGTGTTGCCACAAATAAATAATGTAGAGCATGCTTAAAAGTATTCATCATATGCATTCTCTTCTTGTAGGACTTCAAGGTGTTCGTCACCATTGAATTCTTCTAGTAGTTCATCATTACTACCATCATCTTCATCCACTTCTAAAATAGCTGATCCATTTAGCAATTCTAAATCTTTAACATTGACCACTTCCTCCAAATCCATGTTGGTTTCACCTTCAACACCATTCTCATAATTATCATGGTCATTGTTATGTTCTAACCCTTCACCAAGGTTAATTACAAAGCTTCCAGGTAGGCCGTCATCTTGATAGAATTGGACAGACTCACTATTTGGGATAAAGTCATAATCTTGATCTGTTGGGACAGGCAATCTACCAATTGGTTGGACCTTGTATACTACCCAATAATCAATAAGATGTTGCACAGATTTACATGGGTATGGAACATAGTAAACTTGTGTGGCTTGATGAGCCACAACAAATGGCTCATATGTTGGTAGGACTGAGGCATGTGCAACCTCCACTAAACCATATCTTGGGGTGTATTTTACTTTAGCAGGATCAAACCAATGGCATTTGAATAAGACAAGTGTGAGAGGCTTGCTGCCTTGGAAGACAAGTTCTACTATGTCTTTGATGTATCCATAATACTCAATAGTATCATTGTTTTCTCCTTGTCCTATTGTCAACAACCCACTATTTCTTGTGGCTACATTTGGTCTCCGCTTCTCATATTTGTCTGTTCGAAATCGATACCCATTTACATCATATGTATTATATGTCTTCACTCTAGTGTGACAACCTAAGGCTACTTGCTTCAAGTCATCACTCATAGACAAGTCATGTAGACTCTACATAGAAAAACAAATTGTTCATTCCATCAATTAGGATACCCAACTAAATCTCCAAAATATGTAACGACTTGTAGAGGTTAAAAAGTTACTTGTGTGTAAAACCAAGATACAAAGTTAGGACGACCTCTCCTAGCACCACTTCTTAAAAGGTTATCTATATGTTTCTTACTTGGTTCGCCACGTCTATTCCATTCCTCGCGAATGAATTTTCTGTCGAATGAAATAGATCATGTAAGCCAACATAACCTATTATAAACAATATGCATCTAAAAGAACTATCATACCTCATATAGACCTCCACTTCAGGCAGGTTGGTTAGGACATAGAGCATGGCTGCAACCCACTCTTCATTGGACAATTGACGAGCAATCGCTCGGCTAGTAGTGTCACCTTTTGTTAAGAAGAGGCTAAGCTCACAATCATTTGACTCGGCACCAATATTGTATCAAGAGATTGGATTATGAACCGTACGCACATGGTCAGCAAAGTATATGGATGTAAAGTGTGATATTTCATCAAGAATGTATGCCTCAACAATGGAAGCTTCAACACGAGCTCGATTTTTTACTCTACGCCGGAGTTCTTTTTGAGACTTTTCAATTGGATACATTCATCGGTATTGGACAGGCCCCCCCATCCGTGCTTCATAGGGGAGATGAATAATTATGTGTTGCATTGGATTGAAAAAACCAGGGGAAAAGATCTTCTCCATCTTGCAAAGCAAAATAGGCACTTGCTGCTCCATGTTAGCAATTTCAACAGAGTCTATCTCTTTAGCACATAATTTCGATAAAAGAAGCTAAGCTCAGCCAATACTTGCCATGTTCCATATGGAAAGTAACCACGAAACATGATTGGCATAAGCCGCTCCATCATAATGTGATAATCATGGCTCTTTACACCATTGATGCGCATATTCCTTATGTTGACACCCCGTCTTAGGTTTGCTGCATACCCATCGAGAAACTTGAGGTTTCGAAACCATTCTAATATCTCCTTTCTTTGGGCTCTACTCAAGCAAAAATCAGCCCTTGGCTTCTCCCAACGACCAGAAGCTTGCTTTTGCTTCATATTAAGAGATGGTCTATTGCACAACATTTCCTGATCAAGTCGGGCCTTGACATTATCCTTTGTCTTTTTCGGAATGTCAAAGCAGGTGTTAAATATTGCTTCAGCAACATTCTTCTCGTTGTGCATTACATCTATGTTATGTGGCAAAAGTAGTTTATGAAAATATGGAAGTTTCCACAAACTAGGTATGTGTGTCCAATTGTGATCCTCACCATATCCCACAAACTCTTCACTATTTTCAAGGGAAACTAGGCTATCTAATTGTGTACGAACCTCTTCACCATTAGAATGATGGGGTGGATCATTACTAACTACAACATTTGAGCGAAAAGAATTAACATCACTTCTGAAACTGTGATCAGCAGGGAGAAATTGTCGATGACAGTCAAAGGAGTATTTACGCCCATATTGCAACCATATGGCTTGCACTGTTGCTTTACAAATTGGACAAGGCATCTTCCCATGTACACACCAGCCAGCAAATATCCCATAAGCTAGAAGGTCATGATCTGAGTATAGGAAAGACACCCGCATGTTAAAGTTTTTCTTTGTCGCTCTATCATATGTTAGTACACCATGTTCCCATGTATGTAGGAGTTCGTCCACCACAGGCTCCATAAACACACTCATGTTCTTTCCCGGATATTCAGGTCCTGGTATTACTAAAGAAAGAAACATATTGTATTGTTGCATGCAAACACCGGGTGGAAGGTTAAGAGGGATGACAAATACAGGCCAACAAGTATAGACTGAAGCACCCATACCAAATGGATTAAATCCATCTGTTGCTATTGCAATCCGAACATTCCGTGCATCGGCGGCAAATTCAGGGAAATCTATGTCAAATTGCTTCCATGCTTGACCATTAGATGGGTGTACCATCTTGTTAGGATTATATCTATGACCATACTTGTGCCACGTCATCTGTTTTGCTTGAGGTTCAGACATATACATCCGTTGGAGTCGTGGCACAAATGGAAGATAGCGAAGGATTTTTCTTGCTGTTGAGAGCTGCCTCTTCTCTCCATCGCTACCTTCGACTTCTACAAACCTACTCTCTCCACACTTAGTGCAGTACTTTTTATCAGCATTCTCCTTCCTAAATAACATGCAGTTCTTTGGACATACATCTATCTTCTCATATGGCATGCTCAAAGCACTTAGGAATTTCTTCGCCTCGTATAGGTTAATAGGCAGCTTGTGACCATGTGGGAGTAGGGAACAAAACACATTTAGCAATACATCAAATCCTGCTATGGATATACTAAATTGGGATTTAATAGCTAGTAGTCGTGTGATGGCATCTAATTGTGAGACTTGAGTGTGTGCATGGAGGGGCTGGGTTGCTGCAGACAACATTTCATAGAAAGCTCGAGCTTTAGGTTCCGGTTCTTCTTCCTCAACCGAGACATAAGCATCATGAACATCATCTATCATGTCATCTACTCGACTAACTTCGTGCTCCCCATCTTCAACTTGAGTATATTGCATAAATAAATTATCCTGACCAGGCTCTGACTCACCATGATAGACCCATACATTATAATCTGACCTAAACCCATATTTAGAAAGGTGCTTGATCATCATATCCCTTGATTGGGATCGTGTGTTGTTGCAATAGTTACATGGGCATAAAACCGGATCACCTCCCGTATCTCTATTGAATGCTCGATCAACAAACTCGATTGTCTTAGCTAACCATTCATCACTATATTGACCTCTCTTCCTATGGCCCGTGTACATCCAACTACGGTTATCCGTCATGCTACACACAAGGTTCAAAAACATGATTGCAGCAGAATTTAAAATTTGTACTGTTTATCACACATATAATTAAATGCATATATAAGAACTGAAAATGCTAGGGGAAGAAGGGAGAGAGATTTACCTGAGTGGTGAACTAGGAGAGGGAGGTCGCGCGTGGAGGGGATGAGATTCGTGACAGCGGTTGGGATGTGATTTTAAACTGTAATGAAATATGCATATATAAATTTATACCGTAATGAAGTATGTATATAAAGAATGAACTGATCGGTTTCACAAAAACTAGTGCTACTACATGGTCAGTTAGCGATGATGTGATACTTTGTGCAAGAAATGCTCTGAACTTTTTTCTCAGATTTCAACACCTAAACTAAAGCCTAATTTCCTGCAAGATTTCTGGCAGTGGCTGTAAATGATGGCAAATCAGAAACCTGAATGAGATCAGTGCTTGACATGAAAGAAAGCTCAGATAAGTTCTTTCCCAACAGCAAGTAAAGCAGTATCTTCCTAAGATAATTATCTGTAGGCCTTTTTGGCTGATTGACACATCCAAACTACAAGATCACATCAACATTACAGAAGTTAATTGTCACCTAGTAGTATTCCTGTGTTATTGTGGCACTTATTTAGAATGAACTGATCAGTTTCACAAAGCTGTCAAAGTTTCACAAAGCTGTCAAAGTTCTCTAAGCAGAGGCTCCTCATGAGGCCAAGAACTAAAAATGTCAGGGAAAGGAAAAGGAGAGATTAAAATGAGAGGGGACGAAAATGCGAGATTAACCTGCGACGAGGGCGGCGGGGGTGCCACAGAGCAGCCTGCGTCAGGGGCGGCGGGGGTGCCGCGCCGTGGCCTGCAGCGGGGGTGGCGGGGCTGCTGCGCTGCGGCTTGCAGTGGGGCGGCGGGGGGCACCGCGGAGCTGCTGCGATGAGGGGGGGCGGGGGCGCTGCTCCACGATCGGCGATAGGGGCGCCACACCACAGCCGATGGCAGGGGTAGCGATTTGCGGCAAAGGGAGGCGATTTGAGGCGGCGGCGATGTGAGGCGGCGGCGGCGGTGTACGGCGGGAAGAGAGGGGGCGGCGGGGATGGCTGGTGCGGCGTGGTGAATCGGCTGGTGTAGTGGTGTCGGCGTGGGGAAGAAAGAGATTTTCTTCAGCCGTGTGCTTGACTGCTTGCCGTATGGGGAGGAAGAGAGGAAATAAATTTTATTGCATTGGCAGACCAAAACGTGTATACAGTAAACTCGCTGGGCTCGCGCGGGATTTATTTCGCTGCGCGCCAAATTTTTTTGCTGATTTTTCCCGAGTGTAAAATATCTAGGCACACAGCAATATAAAACATTCCGTCACCACAAACAGATTTCACGTTGGCGTCATTGCAAAGTCCGTTCGCGTGCAAGCTTCCCGTGATTAAGATAGTTAACACTAGGGACTATCTACCATCCCGTGTGTAACGTCGAATACTAGGGAATTTTCTAAGACTTTTTGAAAACACTAGGTAATGTACTACAACACACGGGAAACATTTCCATCCTGACAGTGAGGTTAGCTTCCTTGAACTGAGCCAATAGGCCTGTATTACTTCCTAGAGATGGGTAGGCCTTAGCTTCCTCTTAGAAAGAGGATTGTAACCAGCCCAGGTGGTGCATGCATGCGTCACTGGCTCACTGCCGGCGTCGTCGTCTTCACTGCCGGCGTGGTCTTCTTCACTGCCGTTGCTTGCGACGCCACAAACAAGCGCTCCCTCTCCCCGTCGTCGTCTTCTCCGACTAGCTAGACGCCATGCTTCCACCGATGGATGGCAACAAAACACAACCAAACAAGCTCAGCACGTCGGCAGCAGGATTTTTACGGGAATTACATCGTTTTCTGTAAATATTCTTTAAATTTTCTACGTAGAAAAAAGAGACATTGACTGAGTAGGATCGGATTAAGTCTAACATGTACTCCCCCTATTAAAGAAATTCATTTCTAACCATTTAACTCTGTAAAAAAATATTTTTAACTTTTTTACGTTACCCCGTTTTGTAAATAAAAAATTTATTTTAATGCATCTACATACTATTTACTTATATCACTTTATAGTATCAGTTTTATATTAATAAGAAATACTTTAATTTTTTGTCTTTTACTATTAATCTATCAACTTTGTAATTTTTTTTATGAGACGAGTAGTATGGACAGGCAGGCAGATCAAAAGAGTTCGATTCATATTATAATTTGTTTTTTAATTAAATTTATCTATCTTTAATTAATTTTTTCTAGAGAACCGTTGATACGTAGCACTCCACGCAGTAGTCACAAACACCGTACATTTTCCCTGCTACTATACTGCCTATCTGTTTCTCTTTCTTTACGTTGCAAAACTTTCCAAAAAAATTCAAGATTGTTCAAAACGCAAGAGGGGCACATCACATGGGAGGACCTTGGAAAAAAATGGCGGCAGAGGCAAGGAGAGTCAAACGCCGACGTATCTCCAATCAACGTACGCCACGTGTGCACGCCCTGCAGCGGTCTCCGTTATTTTTTATTTTTTTTCTCCCACGCTGCTCAAGCTCACCGTTTCTTTTTCTCCCACGCTGCTGTCTCTCTCCTTCCTCCTTCCT
Organism: Zizania latifolia; assembly: GCA_000418225.1. NCBI lineage: Eukaryota > Viridiplantae > Streptophyta > Magnoliopsida > Poales > Poaceae > Zizania > Zizania latifolia. The sequence continues at coordinate 178,256 of KE373176.1, forward strand.
TCCCGCGCGG
>KE373176.1:179967-193016 GCA_000418225.1 Zizania latifolia
GAAAGCCAGCAATTCGCTGTCGCTTTTGCTCCTACGATCGAATTATTACAACAGATCCAACCTGGCAGTTCATCCGTGGGATCTATCATCAGACGACTAATTGTCTCGTACTGATTAAGTGATGAGATGAATAATTATTAGATCATTGACCAACCGTACAGATCACGTAGTGTGCTGGAATTACCAACTGGTACAGTGTGTAGGGGGGTAGCCAGCCAGCAGAGCACACAACCATGTGAAAAAGAATGTGCTTACGATTTTCTAATGCACAAGAACAAGATAGGTAGCTATTGCAAGTACTGTGCAGCAATGGAAAATGCTCCCATGGACACGCCAGCCAATACATGGAGCTGAACGTTTTGATGGCCGATTATATTCTCTAGCTAGCATCTTGATTAGAATAATGGGAAAATTTATAATTTCACATTTCAAACTTTAGGCTTCAACTATGTGTCACCGTAAATTTTAGTTTCAATTATTGCTATTTTATAATTGTGATAAGTTTGATTATTTGCTATTTTACCTATTTTAATTATTTTTAATTTTTTACTCATTTTAGCCAGTTAAAAAGATAAATTTGCCTTCATCTCCAAATAATATCAGTGAATTCTCCGTCGCTGTTGCTTGATGCCATCCCCCTGATCCGCATCATCGATGCCTCCGTGATCGGACTTATCTTTGTTTGTCGAGCCACTGCTCGATGCTGTCCTCGCGGCCTCTTGCCTCAGTGACAACAATTAAAATAAATAAAGTGACAAAGAATTAAATTGTGCAAAATTTAGGGTGGCATCGAAGCCCAAAGTTTGGGATGACAAATTATAAATTTTTCCTAGAATAATCATTGTGTTGTTGGAGTAGGTAGTTCTCAAAGTTTTGAGATATTTACCCGTGTAAAAATATTTTACAGAACTGAACAAGACCGAACTTTTTCTGTCGTGTGTGTAAGCAGGAAGTGGACAACCTGACGCTGAGGAGGTTCCTGCGGGCGCGCGACCACAACGTGGAGAAGGCGTCGGCCATGCTGCTCAAGTCGCTCCGGTGGAGGAAGGAGGCGGCGCCCGGCGGGTCGGTGCCGATGGAGATGGCGCAGCGGGATCTCGCCGACGACAAGGTCTGCATGGGCGGCGTCGACCGGACCGGCCGCCCCATCCTGCTCGCCTTCCCCGCCAAGCACCTCTCCGCTAAGCGGGACATGGCCCAGTTCAAGAGTACGTCGTCCACCTGATCATCATCCATGCATCTTCTCTGCACTTCAGCTTTCAGCTCAATAGTATTGAGTGACTGATCGTCTTGTTCGCTCCAGGTTTTATTGTGTACGCGCTTGACAACATCTGTGCCAGGTAGTAACTCCTTCCTACTCAACTCTGATCGATCCACACCTGAACTTAACTGTCTTGATTTGCTAGTACCGTCAATGATTATGTCGGGGACATGGGATCCGCATATCACTATGATGACTTATTTGGCCACCCGACTAGAAGATGAACTAAGCTAGCTACATAGAGTTTCCATATACAATACAACACAACATATGGAAAGGATAAATCTCCTTCTATATAAAACTAATAGTTTCTATAGTAAATAAATATGATACCTTAACTATTTGGTAAAGGTACATATATTGTAATCCTCTCTCTTTATGTATATAAGGGGAGGTTAGGAAGCCTCTGAAGGCAACAGATCGATCCAATCAAATCACATAGCGACACACATCCGATTGATAAGCCATAGCTACAATCATATTTAAGTACATGCACTACACATCTAACAGGACGTAGGGTGTTACTCTTTCCAGATAGGCCTGAACCTATATAAATCTTAGACTTGTGCTACAAACATTATTTTCTATGTGCACACCCCTAGAATTGTTATTGTCGGTAACAAACTGACAGAGTACTACTGACTGAAGAATATTCCACAAAACTAACAAAGATAGTAGTTGGTTGCTGGCTTTTACTGATGATGATGAGTGATCCGCATGCAGGATCCCCAGAGGACAGGAGAAGTTCCTCTGCATCGTGGATCTCAAGGGCTGGGGGTACTCCAACTGCGACATCCGGGCTTACATCGCGGCATTAGAGATCATGCAGGTTGAATTCATCTAAACAAATCTTGGCCTGTAGATACACATCAGTGCTTGTGCATGCAACTGATCAGTCTTCAGTTCAATTCAGCTAAAAAAGCTGAACAGCAAGCATTACAGCCTACAGAAAGAGAGTCATTTTCCCCCTTGGTTTCCCCTCGCAGAGTTACTACCCAGAGAGGCTTGGCAAGGCTATGATGATCCATGTGCCCTACATGTTCATGAAGGCCTGGAAGATGATCTACCCCTTCATCGACAACGTCACCAGAGACAAGGTGATGTATCGTAACAAGTCTCAACTTATCAGCATCCCAGCAAGAAATTAAATTAAATTAACTAAGAACCTGCAACTAACAGCCAAACTGATCATACATTAGTCCATTTTTCTTGCCTGTTTTGCGATCTGCCGTTTGCAGTTTGTTTTCGTCGACGACAAGAGCCTGGAAGAGGCGCTGCGACAGGAGATCGACGAGGACCAGATCCCAGATACGTTGGGCGGCAAGTTGACACCGATCCCCCTCAAGAACTACGCGCGGCCTCAGTCTGCTTAACCTCAACCAGTAGCAATGGCTAATTAGCAACTAACTAGAAGCACAGAATTATACAATACACACATGGAGTTTCCCTGACTGAGACTAGGATGTAATTGTGAATCAACATGCATCGTCTCAACTGCAGAGCTACTCATCAGTAGCCACACATACTACTATCACAGAAGCACTGCTAGCTTCACATGAAAAGGAAAAACCACACGGTGAAAACGTATAATAATGGATACGCCATTCCCTCTCATGTTGTTCGTTAAATTTAACGTCTCTCCATCGCTATCTGCTATTGTAAATCTACCTCTGTTTAATGAATCAGCTCCAAAAGAAAAAAAATCCATGAACAACTGAATAAATCTGTATGCAGATTACTCATCTACACATCATTTTCCACTAGTCATCTTGCAAGTGGACGGAGATGCTGTAAAAGTGGAAAATAATCCATGAACAACTGTTTGCTATGAAATCATTAAGTGAATAGATTGGTGAGAGAGCACGTGCCGTCCTAGCTCAGTGGTAGAGCGCGTGGCTTTTAACCACGTGGTCGTGGGTTCGATCCCCACGGACGGCGTTTTTCTTCGTCCTTAATTAAATCTTTTCATTGCAACACACGTCTCTTTTGCTTGTTTTTAACAAAACTTCATAGAGGCTGTTTTTAATTCCCCAAACTCCTACCTCGGTCGCAAGTATTTAAACCATCCAAAAGAATATGGGAATTTTTGTAGCATTCTAAACAGGAATAACTTTCATACGGAATAAAAAACTTTTAGTTTAAAATTTGAAAACTTCTCGATTTGAGAATATTTTTTCTTAGTGTAACATACTTGAATCTAAGTTAAAGACACATCAACAGGATGTAGTGTTGTTATTCTCAGAAAAGAATAAACTTGGATAAAAATATTTTTTCCTAAGTGAGATATTTCCTCACCCTTTCAATCCCCGCTATTGAATTCCAAAAAATACGACAAAGCCTACTGATCGAAATGTCGACAATTATTTATCTGCTAAAATTTTGATAGCTAAGAGCATCTCCAATCCATCCCTATATGTAATACATATAGTTAAATTCTAGGGAATTTCACAAAAACAACCCTCTAGCTTATCTCCTACCCACCCTAAATCTAGGAAGTTCCTATTATAGCTCTTATCCTTTCTAGAGCCATACCCCAATCATATCGGTGTATTAAATATGAGATATTCAATACCTGGATGAATACACCAACCAAATATCAGACGTCCATATCCACAAGAAACCCAATCCCATAAATTAGGGATTATCTCTTGAAGTAACAAAGAAGGCAAGTCCAAGTAAAGTAAGAATGCTATGCCTACTTGGATATAAGTGGAATTTATCATTAATATGTTTCTGATTCCTATGAAGATATGTTTTGCTCTGAGATATAAATATATGGATGGCTCTATGCTAGCAATCGCATCCAACAACCGACCAAACCCTCTATGCTAGCTCGAATCTTTAGCCTTCGCCAATTAGCTTGGAAGCAATGTCCGATGACAATACAATGACCATGCCTCGATGACAAGACATGTTGTCTCTTTGATACATTGTTGTTATGAAACCCTTACTTACTAATCGATGATAAACCCCTATACTTATGTTACCAATTTTTAAAATGCCATGTTTCGTAATTGTGGGTTAGATATTGCCAAAATTGTGGATTAGAATTATTTTATGACAAATATAGCATAACTTTTGTTTACTTTTAAACAGTGCCGTGGGGTGACTGAAAACTCTAGCTTGTTTTTTCTCTCCCAATGAAACAGTCGATTCAAAATTCAAATTCAAAACAACCAATAGATCTAATTCCCCTAGAACCCAAGATGAAATGATGAATGAAATGGAAAGTTGAGCCTGGTTGCCTATGGGAGGCCTAGCAGACATGATGAAATCAGAAATCACATCACCGGTTTGGAACGGCTCCCTCCAATCGGACGGCGCTGCCGATGCCTGCAATTCGAATGCTCCACTCCCAGCCGTCCGATCTCTGCCAGTGTGAATCCCACGGTCCCACCCAAAATTCAAACGCGCCGTCGCCTCCCACCCTGGGTGGTAGCATTGGTAAATAAAGTACTCCTGACTCCGACATCCGAGGGTAGTAACATGGTAATTTTAACACGCAATTTTGCTCTGCTCTGCAGTCTGCCCTCCCCCTCGTTGCTCTTCTCCAGCTCGCCTCCGCCGCCTTCCTCAATCCGCACCACCACCATTGGCGAGTTTTCCTGGTTCTGGCCCCGTTCATCCGTCCGGGTTTGTCCTTGTCGCTTTGGTTGGCGTTGGTGGGGTGAAAAGTCGATGGTTGAGTGGGGTTTTGTTCATCCGGTGCTTGCGTTTTTTTGGGGGGCGGGGTTTTGATGGGGTTTTGTGTTTGTTTGTGGTCCATTTCCGATGGATTGTTCTGTGTGGTTTTATTGAGTTTGTTTTGCCGAATTTGTTTGCGATGGTGTAAAATCCAAGCAAGTGAGATGAGAAGAGAGTGGCTGATGCGCCTTGGTTTGTTGTGTTTGGGTAGAGCTCCCGTGGGTGGAGGTGATGGATTCGGTGGCCGTGATGGAGGTTTCGCCAGTACCGGTCCCGCCCTTCATCGACGCCACGGCCCCGAAGCCGCCATTGGAGGCGGCGCTCGCGTTGCGCCGCAGCGCTCGGTGCCTAAACAGGCCTAGCCGCCCTAGTTATGCGGAACAGGAAGAACCCAAGGAGACCAGTGGCCGGCGGCGGGGCGGAAAGAGGAAGCGGGACGACGACAAGCAGGAACCGGCCGCGCAGGATGCCTTGAAGCTGATCAGTAAGGGCCCCAAGGTTGAGCCCTCGGAGAGGAAGCCGATGCCCGTGATTGCGGCAGAACCGATTTCTTGTGCCGGTTTAGCTGGACCTGCTGCCGAGGATGATGTCCTTGGCAACGGGAAGAGCGCGAAGCTTCGGGTGAAGGAAACCTTGAGAGCATTCAACAGTCATTACCTTCACCTTGTGCAGGTTATCTTTTTCGTCTGCATTTTCAGCTCCTTTTTAGCTTAGATTGTTTGGAAAGCACAGAAGGGCTACATGAATTTCACAGGAAACAGTTCAGTTCCCATTGCAATCTAGGAAAGAAATTCCTGCAGGAACTTATTTTCTCTGACATGTTCACATCTGGGATTTCAGGAGGAGCAGAAAAGAGCGCAAGCGGCGCTACAGGAGATTGAGGCTAAAGGAGGCCTGAATCGTAACGCAAAGGGCGCCAAAAATAAGGTGACGGTTTTTTCACACATGTGCAAATTCCGTGGGATGAACACGAGGTATATTTGAAAATTCTTTGTCCTCAATAATTGCAGAAGGATGCCAAGAAAGACACAGAAGGCGATAAGAAAGAGAAGCGCCCGTCAAAGCGTCCTGACTTGAAAGCAATCACAAAGGTGCTATGTTGATCTTTGCCTCTGTTTTTCATCACACATTTTAGGCCTCATTTTGAACACATGATTTTTTTCGTGACTAATTTATGTGAAATTCGTGCAAATTTATGTGATTTTTCCTAACTAATTCATGTGAAGTTCATACAAATTTCCTGTGTTCCAAATGAGGCTTTACTCTTTAGAGAAATGCATAGCTGTTGTATTTTTGTTGGGCTTATAATCATTGTTGTAATCCTAGATGCTAGAAACCAATGCTGTGCTTTATCCGGAGAAAACAATTGGACATCTACCTGGTTAGTGTATCCTCTATTTCCTAAGGAGGGGTGCTTATGATTCAATTTTATTCCCCGTGGTTATATTCGAACTTAAGGATGTGCAATACGAATATATGATGTTATTGTTCTTCCTTGCTAGGAATCGATGTTGGTGATCAATTTTATTCTCGCGCAGAGATGGTTGTTTTGGGCATTCACAGCCATTGGCTGAATGGCATTGACTATATGGGAATGAAATACCAAGGAAAGGTAATTGTGTTGTACATTTCCGTATCAACTAAATCAAAATCACATGGTAAACCTTGTGTTCATCTGAACGTGGAAGAACTGCAACTTGCTCCAACATATGTATTTAGTCGTACAGCTGTAGGTTGTTATTCAATCATAGAATTTTCCTTTCGGCTATCTCTGAAGTTTTGTGATTCCTTTTTGCCAAATTAGGCAGTTTTTACTTTCTAAATGGTAGTCTATTCATCTGCTGCGTCATTTAAAGTTCAAAAGCAAAATAAAAATCTGCTTACTGATAAGAGTGATTTTAAGGTCCTTACCACAATTTTAGTGTTAATTTTGATACCTCTTAGAACCTGAGATACCGACAGATATCAAAATTAACACTAAAAATTATGGTACCTTTTACTACCTCCTTAAATACTGTAAAATTTTCTTACTGATAAACATTCATGTTTACTTATTTTTATCAACTAATTACTTTAGTGATTAGTGATTTTTTAAGCAGGAGGAGTACGCAAACTTAACTTTCCCACTTGCAACTTGTATTGTCATGTCGGGAATATATGAAGATGATCTTGATAAGGCTGACGAGATTATTTATACTGGTCAAGGAGGAAATGATTTGCTTGGTAACCATCGCCAAATTGGCTCTCAACAACTGCAACGTGGAAATTTGGCATTGAAGGTTGGTTTTGATAGCTTTGTTTATTACCGTCTCATAATTCTTTGTTGTTCGAAGGTATTCATTTATTTCACCGATGGTATAATATGTCTTTCTTTTTCTAATTATAGCCAGTTGCCTGTGCATTGCAAAGTGTTGTGAACGTGTTCTATTAATCTATTTAACGTCTCAATTTGAGAATTGCATCTATTGCATCAGATGTCATCGTGGGTGATCTAATCCTTCGCAGAAGATACTATAAGTCTCGTATATATACATGCATAGTTCGTCACAAACTTCCTAGAAAAGATCACCAATTGTTTCTTTTATACGAGTAAAGTTTTCAGGATGGTGTTTGTTAAATAAATAGTTTTACTCATTTCTATTGCAGCCTGTTTGATACTTTGATGCATTTTTGCTTGCTTCTTTTTGGGAAAACATTCTGTTTTCTATTCGTTAAATTTGTTTTCAGTCTGCTTGCTTCTGTGCCGGTAGCAGAATTTGTCTTCCCAACTTCCATTTTGTTTTAACCCTTTTCTGTTTTGATAATGTTGCAGAATAGCAAGGATAATTGCAATCCTATAAGAGTCATTCGTGGCCATGTATCAAAGAATAGCTACAGTGGAAAAGTCTACACCTATGATGGGCTGTACAAGGTCATATCTTTTCTTAACATAGGTTTTGCAAAATTGGATGTCTGTGAAACTATCTTTCTAAATAGATCCTTGCCTTTTATTCTGGCCGAGAGTATCCCCATTTGCAAATTCAAAGATTAAAATCAATCATTTCCTGAAACACTAGTTACACTACCAACGGCAGTTATATATTCAGCCCTATATCAGAAATAAGGAAAAAAGCAATTAGCTAAATTCTTATCTAGATGTTGTCTTTTGGAAACACAACAAAAATTGTTTTGTTAATATCCGATCTATTTTATTTCTTTGTTTTTGACATTGTTTGTATTTTTCAATATTCCGTAGGTTGTAGATGACTGGGTGCAGAATGGAGTACAGGGGCATGTTGTTTTCAAATATAAATTAAAGCGGCTTGAGGGACAACCATCATTGACAACTTCTGAGGTATGCTTAGCTCTGTTAAATCTAAATGTAACTCTCTAATTAAATTTGCTGATGGTACTCACTTTCTTGTTAAGGCTTAGACACGACTATTTTCGTGCTAATTTAGTAACTACATGTCGTTGTGTTCGAAACGATGGTATACCACGGGGGTACCCGCAGTACGGATTTGATTAGACGATGGGGAGTGCTGTGGACGAATCTTGATGGTTATCTCTAACTAAGAGACAGGGGGGACTTTTAAACAGGTTCGAGTCTCCCGGAGGATAATAACCCTAATCCTGTGAGTGTTGAATGAGCTTTGAGGCATGAATAACCTTAAGCATATGAAATCGTCTAGGAGATGACTAGACAATAATCTCTGCTCTTTACAGACTCTCTCCAATCTCTTTATATGAGAGGGTTCGGGGGTTACAATTTGCAGTTAATATGCCCCATTAATGACCAATTATGAGGATAAACGGTCAGTTCGTGGGCAATAACTCCAATCGATAACAGCAATAATAATTGTATAACGTGGAGCTTAATGACGACCTGGCTCTTGATGGCGACCATCCGAGTGCCTATGGTCGGGAAGGCCTCCCGAGTGCTGACTCAGGGAGCCTTTAGGTCCCCGATCACTGGCTATCTGAAAAATGTTGACCGTTGACTAGTCGTCTTTAATGTTGAGTCTGTTGACCCCTCCTTTACTCGATCATCATAAACCATTCGGGAGGTAACCGGGGATCATATTGTAAGACTTTCTGGTCCTGCTTAGATTCATTAGCATCCATATAAATTTAGATACGACTAGAAAATTTTACAATGTGAAACGTGTTAAGTGTTGTTATAGTGTTACTATGTACCTCTCTCACTTCCCTCTGTCTCTTCCCTCCTTGTATATGTTTGGACCTTGTACTGTACACTCTATTCTATTGAATCTATTGAAGTCACAAAACGGAGGGAGTAGATGGTATATACCTGTTTTCAAATTCAATAATCACAATTTAAAACATCAGTTGTTGTTGCAGTTAATATCTTTTCTTTGAAAAATATGAAAATTATTAAGTCACTTGGTTTTTTTACCTGTAGAGTTTAGCTAAGCTGAATGAGCTGACCATATAATTATACAGGACATACAACATCTACTATTTAAATATAGTCATAAAGTATTGGCATTTATTGTTGGAGAAAAACAGAAAAATCGCAGAACTGTGGACTGGAATTTCAGAATTGAACTTCTCTTCTCATTTTAACATGGCTAGTTGGGGGGTACATATAGGGGAGAAAATTTGCAGCTCAAGAAGCTCAAAAGCATCAACTTATAGCTCAAGAAAGAAACAAGCAAGCTGCCAAAATAATTCTGCTAAAGCTGAAAGCTAAAGATAGCAGCCCCAAACAACCCAATTACTCCTAATTAAGCACAAGACTTATCCTATTAGTCTATTAATCTCCCCCTAAGTCTTGTGCGGCGCCTTCTAGGGAATTTAAACCATCCCAATCTTGGCGCGAAGTTCCTGGAACTTGACCCGTCCAAGCGACTTGGTGAGGAAGTCGGCGAGCTGGTCCTGGGTGTTGGTGTAGTTAGCCTTGACGCTCCCCTCGTCCAAACAGCTCCGGATGAAGTGGTACTTGACCCGGATGTGCTTGCTGTGCTCATGGAAGACGGGGTTCTTCGCCAAGGCCAAAGCAGACTTGCTGTCCACCCTGAGCTGCACTGCTTCAGCATCTCTGCCAAGGAGATCACCAAGCAGCCGAGCTAGCCAGAGAGCCTGAGTCGACGCAGAAGTGGCTGCGATGTACTCTGCCTCGCAACTAGACAGAGCCACTACCTGCTGCTTGACCGACTGCTAGCTGATCAAACACTTGCCGAGGAAGAACAGTGTCCTGCTGGTACTCTTGCTTGTGTCGATGTCGTCGGCGTGGTCGCTGTCGCAGTACCTGATAAAGTGCACCGCACCGGGGCACCTCGGGTAGTGTAAGCCATAGTCGGAGGTCCCCGCGACATAGCGTAGGATCCTCTTCACAGCCTACTGATGTTCCGTCGTTGGTCGCTGCATGAACCGACTAACGTAGCCGACTGCAAACGCCAAGTCCGGTCGCGTGTGGACAAGGTAGCAAAGGCTGCCCACAATGCGCCGGTACTACGTCGCGTCCACCTCCGCCGTGCTGTCATGACTTAGCTTCAGCCTTTCCTCCATGGGAGTGTAGGCTGGGTTGCAGTCGGTGAGTCCACCCAGCTCGATGATGCGCTTGGCGTAAGCGGTCTGGCGAAGAGAGATACCAGAGCTGTCCTGGTGCACCTCGATCCCCATGTAGAAGGAGAGTAGCCCCAGGTCACTCATCTGGAAGACGGCCTTCATCTGCGCCTTGAACGCCTAAACCTCATCATCCTTGGTGCCGGTGATCACCAAGTCGTCGATGTAGACACCTACCAGCGGGACATTACCTCTCTTGCCCCGCTGGTAGACTGCAGCCTCATAAGCACTCTGCTGAAACCCCATCTGCTTGAGGGTGGAGTCCAGCTTGTCGTTCCGAGCTTGTGCCTGCCGCAAGCCGTAGAGGGCCTTACGTAGGCAGAGAACCTTGTTCTCCTTGTCGGGGATGACGAATCCCGGCGGCTGGCGAACGTAGACCTCCTTCAAGTCGCCATTGAGGAAGGCGGACTTAACGTCCATGTGGTGGACACGCCATCCCTCCTGGGCTGCCAGCGCGAGGACACGAACGAACTCCATCCGCGCAACGGGCGCGAAGGCGTCGTCGAAGTCGACTCCCTCCTGCTGGACGAAACCACGCGCCACCAGCCGAGCCTTGTGTTTGACCACCACTTCTTGAGCTTGAACACCCACTTAAGGGTGATGGCGCGATGGTTGGCTGGAAGATCAGCCAGCTCCCACGTCCGGTTCGGCTCGACGGTGTCCATCTCCTGCTGCATCGCGGCACGCCAGGCCTCGTCTCTCCGCCTCAGCGAAGGAGCGTGGCTCACCGTCGTCGTGCGCCAGGTGCAACTCAGCCTCAGGGTCGTGTTGCGCCAAACCAGGGACAGAATGCTCGCCGAGGATGTTGTCCATGGTGCGGTAGCGCAGAGGCTCATCGTCGTGGTAGGCGTCGACGCGGTCCTCGTCGTTTGACAGTGGAGTGGCGAACTCCACTGCACGCTGCCCGTCATGGATCGAGACTTCAGATGCCGACCTCGAAGGTGTGGGCGCCGGTGTAGGAGAGCGGGGGAGGTCGGCGATCGGCGATCTATGCGATCGGTAGATCGGCGGTCGACACTTGGCGGTCGGCGATCAGCGGTCGGCACTCGGCGGTCGGCGATCGGCAGAGGACTCGCCGGGGCTGATGGCATGCCAGGTGCCGGAGCAAGCGAGCTTGGTGAAGACGAACTGCTAGCTCCCCCCGCTCCCTCGAAGTGGACGTAGTCGACGACGAAATCGCTGATCGTCGAAGTCGAGCCGTCATCCACCATCTTGCCCCACGTCCATCCTCGCCCTTCGTCGAACAAGACATCACACGAGATGCGAACACGTTTTGTCACAGGGTCGAGGATGCGATAGGCCTTGCTGCCTCCACGTAGCCGATGAAGACCCCTCGCATGCTCCGGTCGTCAAGCTTGCTGACGTTGTTGAGCTCCTTGATGAACGCCAGGTAGCCGAAGACGCAGAGGTGGCCGATCGTCGGCTTGCGCCCGTGTCAGGCCTCGTACGGTGTCTCACCGTCAAGAGCCTTGGTGGGCGAGCGGTTGAGGAGATGGACGGCGGTCATCACCGCCTCTCCCTAGTAGATCACCGGCATCCCTCTCTGCTTGAGGGGGGCGCGAGTGGTGGCCACCACCGTCTGGTTGCAACGCTCGACGACGTCGTTCTGTTGAGGGGTGTACGGTGCGGAGAAGTGGCACTGAATCCCCTCGTCGGCACAGTACGCCGCGCGAACTCAGCCGCCGTGATCTCATCACCGTTGTCCGTGCGCAGCACCCGAAGCTTGCAGCCGCACTCCTCCGCAGCAGCTTGATGACGCTTGATGGAGTCCGCGGCTGCCGCCTTGGTGTCGAGCAGGACCGCCCACATGTACCGGGACACATCGTCGACGAGGAGGAAGTAGCGCCGGCCTCCAGGGGTAGCCGGTGTCACGGGACCGCAAAGCTTCTCCTTGGCGTGGAAGCTCGCCTGGAGAGGAAAGGGGAGCCACCGCTGCTTGGTCAGCACGCAGGTGTCGCAGAATTGCTCCACGTGCTCGACACTCGACATCCCCCGCACCATCTCCTTGCTGTCGAGCTGCTTCAGGGCCTCAAAGTTGAGGTGCCCAAAGCGCTCGTGCCACCGCCAGGCGTCGTCGTCACGGCAGATTGCAAGACACACGGGCTGCGCCACCTGCACATGAAGAACATAGAGGCGATTGCTTCCTCTGTTCACCTTGGTGAGAAGTCGGCGCTGACTATCCCAGATGCGTAGCACCCCGTGCTCGATCTCCACGCGCGAGCCATTCTCATCCAGCTGGCCAAGGCTGATGATGGAGTTCCTCAGCGCGGGGATGTAGTAGACACCGGTGAGCAGCCGATGCTCGTCGGTCTTGGCGGTGAAGACGACGGAGCCTACGCCCCTTATCTCCACGGCGGAGGCGTCCCCGAACTTGACGGAGCCTCGCACGCCGGGGTCTAAGTCAGAGAAGTGCTCCCGCCGCACGGTCATGTGGTGGGTGGCGCCGGTGTCGAGGAACCAGCCGTCGATCTTGTCGTCGCTAGACCCGTTGCCGAGGAAGACGTGGGCGCACGGCTCGTCGAGGTGGAGAAGAGCG
>KE373177.1:0-12867 GCA_000418225.1 Zizania latifolia
GACGCTGGCAGGAGGGCCAAGAACGCGTGCGCCGGCGACAAGGTGACCACGGACTGGAGGGCGCTCGACAAGTTCGTCGCGTCGCAACTCAGCCCCGGGGAGTGTGCCGCGGCGGCTGCCGGTGTGAGCTCGCAGCTTGACCATGGCGAGGACGACGACATGGCAGCATTGTTGTTTCTCAAGAGCTACGAGAGGGACGAGGTGGAGAGGTGGACGGGGTTGCTCGGCTCAGCCGGCGCTAGTGGCGACGGCGACCTGGGAATCTGTGTGTTCGAGAAATGAGATGAGAGGCGTCGTGCAGTGCAAGACGAATGCAAAGCACGATGTGTCCATCATCTCGACCTGATGGGATATATCATATATGGTTATAGCTGAAATTTTTATAAGCTGTTCACCCTTTCTTTTGTTTCTTTTCATGTTCCCAAATGTGATTGTAATTTTTAATCTGTCCCCTGTGGCCTGTGCAGAGTCATAAGATGCATGGTATTGGGATGTGCTTTTTTCAGTTGATGTGATTATAAACTGGCACTTTCTGAGATGGGTGGCATATATTAATATATACTACACTGCACTTCTGCAGTAACAACGTAGTAATGTTAATTGTGTGTGTATGTATATATATAACTATATATCCACTGAAAACGATAAAAGAGGTGTGCGTGCAGCACAAAATTCTAATGTGACTCAGCCACTAGCATGCACACTACGCTAGTAAGTTATGGAGTACTGGATTTATCGTCAAAAAACTCTAGTAAACTAAACATGGATGGCGGCAACAGTCTAGTGTCCCGTGCAATCAGGCTATATGCACAAATACAATCAATATACGTCGTTACGCTTGGCTTCACTAAAACAGAATAAAAAATAAAACTATTTAAATTAATAAGATGGATTAGATCGGTTAGGCCCAAAACAATTCATGTGAATCTTTTTTATGTGGGCCTTAAAGGCCCATTTCCATGCCTTGTCGGCCCAGTTCGGGTCCCCATCCACGGGCTACGGCTGGTTGCTCTCCAGCCTCCGCCGCGGCCGGGAACCAGAGAAGAAGAGGGAGCGAGAGTGTGCAGGAGGGGATCTCCGGTGAGCTCGAGGGGCTCTGATGGCGCGCGGAGGCGGCTACGGGTGGGCCCTCGCAGCGGGTATCAACGCCGCGCTCTCCGCCATCTCCGCCAAGTTCTTCGCGCCTCCGGTACTGAACTAACTACCTGCTTCCCTCCGATCTGAGCTTTTTATCGCCTGTTTACCTTGGTTGCGACTTTGCTACGGTGCGGCTGCCACCTCTGTGAACTGCCTCAGCCTTCATTCGGGCTTAATTTGTTGATGGTGCTTAATTCGAATGATTTCACCAAATTCGTGGGCATGAATCAGTCACATGCCTGGATCCGAAGTTGCGAATTAGATAGTTCGATGTTAGATGTGACCCCTCTAAGTTACTGCTAGAAGTATAACTGAGATCATGTGGCAATTGCTGATCAGATGTTAACTAACATGTGATAAATTAACTTAGGATCAATTTGTGGAAGTGCCTCGATAATATACCTGTTTAACCTGTGCTTCGGATCAATTTCTCCAACCAGTGTGCTAGTAATGCCTTCTATTTTGTAACTTATTTTAGTATTTCGTTTTACAGCTGCTGAAATACAGCATGGTGATACTTTTCAATGTGACAATGTGGGGGTGCTATGTGAACAGCCTTAAAGCATTATCGTCCCTCCAAGCAACTGTCACAAATTTCGCCGCCAACTTCATCTCGTCAGGTCTTGCTGGGTATTTTCTGTTCGAGGAGCCACTGCCTTCTAAGGTAATTTGAGAATTCTCCCTTTTATGTAGCTCACATTTAGCAAGCTTTTAATGCAAAGCAAACAACAACAAGACGGCAAATGTGCTTGTTTTTAGCTTGTGTCCTCTAGATGAATTCGGCTCTTTTCCTCCATGTCAAATAGGGTGGAGTATACTAGGTTGATCTAGCAGATTGCTTCTTAGTTGGACAATGTGTATCTGGATCAATGTTAGTTATTTAAAGAGCCCCCATCATATACAAAAACATATCTTAACAGTTCAGAATTTTATGCTAAGTAGTGCCTTGGGATGTACAGTTGATAGAAAAGAAAACACACTGGAATGATGATTTGTTATTGCTGAAATATATTTTCGTTTCAAACAGAGAAGTAGATGGTCTTGTGCTTTGTAGCATAAGCAATGGCCTGCCCCAAGGTATACCTGTTAAATATAAGCTAAGCCCTGTCACTTGGCTACTAGATCTGTGCAGCTGAATTTCTGTATTAATCTCTAAAATACTGATACATCATTTCCCCCATTTTCAGTTTACATGTATACATAATTGTTTTGACTGGGTGGCACTCAGCTTTTGACTTTGACGTGTGTTCATACAGTGGTTTGTAGGCGCTAGTCTTATCATTGCTGGCGTTTTTGTTCTAAGCAAGTCAAGCATCGAGAAGAAATTGAACTCTGACTAGAGAAAGTAAGTGCTAAATTTTTGTTAGCTATGGCACAAATTGTCAGCTTGTACTTCTACATGCTTGTGGTATGTTTGCCCATCCATGATTATAAATTTGACCATAGCCTAACCATTTTATTAAAACAGTGTATGCATTATTGTTTTGAAACTCCAGTTCATATTTTGTGATTAGTAAGTAACTTGAGCTCATCTACCAACTGAGATATTCATACATGATTGTTCCTCTGATTCCAGTACTAATATTGTCGTGTAAGTGACTGCATGATCTAAGAATTTCCTTTTATTTTGAGTTTAAGATGAAACTCACATTCAAGCAGTCATAGTGTCATGTCATATGTAAAAGGAATATCTCTTTCTAATTTGAACTATTGTTCGTGAAAGACATGTCCCTCTGAAACGACAATCCTTTGTCGGATGCTCCATCAATTGTAACATCACATCTGCTGACCCCTCCAGGGGACAACAAAATTTTCTTTTGATATTAATGGTATCGTTTCATCCGTGACAGTTCCATTCGCTTCTGGGAGAATCTTCTTAGTACGCAGTTTGGTGCTACCTGAACTTGTGTTACTCCAGTTAATTACAGTTTTTTCTGCTCCAGCAGTCCTCCCCACCATCACTGCCTCGGAGGAATCTGTGCTTGGCCTTGTTATCAGCCAATCAAATGTCAATCAATAGAAACTGGAATTCGTCTGTAAATTTTTACGCGTTCCAAACATGCCTGAAGTTTTCACTTGTAAAGAATTGTTGCTGTTGGCTGTTGCTGTGTTGCAGCATACCCTAGAGAAAGAAATATGAGCACATGGCATCCTGTTTGAGCAGTTTTTTTTGGTAGGGTGGGGTTCT
Source organism: Zizania latifolia (assembly GCA_000418225.1). Classification (NCBI taxonomy): domain Eukaryota; kingdom Viridiplantae; phylum Streptophyta; class Magnoliopsida; order Poales; family Poaceae; genus Zizania; species Zizania latifolia. The sequence goes on from KE373177.1 coordinate 3,326, forward strand.
TAAATGAATGTAACATCCGCCATCGCAAGAAAGCCATTTATGTTGACCAGTGGAAATCATGCTAAAAATATTCCAATGACAAACGGGGTAGGGCCATCCGAGACGATCGATCGATCAATTGATGGAGTTTTCATGTCTTTACTATGGCCAGGGACAAGAGTTTGGCTATCTTGCTTCCGAGGATGCGTTCACCGAGGGACCCCGCGGCAACGTCAGGTTTGTTCTTTTTCTGTCCAGCGCTCTGGAAATACTCTACTTGAAGTATCCCGCAACAGCTGGGGGATAGTGACAATTACAGAGTCGTTCTGTATTAGTGCATTCGCCAATGTACTTGATGAACCTGAAGAAATTGACTGTCTGCCCACCAGGAGGGAAATGAGGTAGGAATGCTATGATCTGCATAAACGCAGAACACTGCTCCTGCGTGAACAACTGAACAAACATGAACGAAAAAAAGGGGATTGTTAACTATCACCAAGTACCCAGTCACACAGGGATTGAAGTATTTGACCAAAAAATTTTACCTCGTCACGTTGCCCCGTTCTACACAGTTTAAATGGCAGATTATCATCCCGAAACAGCTGTTTGGCAGATTGTCGGCCTAGATTACAGCGGGGAACATATTTCAAACTTTTAAACAATACAATTTCTTAAAAATTTGTCAAAAGTATCGTTTAGTAGCCTTTTAATATTAAATTCATTCGTTTGCACCCTCTAGTCTGATCATCTCACATGTAGCATCCAAACCCACAAAAAGAACGGGGAGGGTGCCTTGCTTGTTGCTTCCGTTACACGATAACACATCAGACACGAGAGGACAAACTTCCAGCTGAAGCTGGATGTGCCAGGCCGGGCAGCGAACAAACACCTCCTGAATCCAAACAAAGCGGACAAGCCAGTATCATATTATTACTGGCACATTATCTCTGTATTTATTAGTAGGATTCTAATCCCCACTGCCTTATTGGTAGAAATTCCAATATCATATTAAATTATCATTACTTATTTGTAGAGATCCTACGTTTTAATATGTCGGCATGATATCTCTATATTTAGCAGATTATAATTTTTAATCTCACCTTTTCTATCGGCATAAACCCTTCATTTTATATCGTGTACTCTATATAAACATGGCCGCGTCTAGTGCCGGAGCAAACGAGCTCGGCTAGCCGGAGAAGGTGTAAGTTTTTTTCCCGGCGTAGAAAGTGATAGCGGCGGTCGCGCCGCCGAAACGGAAGCTCCGGCGTGGCCGCAGCCATCACCAGATAGCCCCTCCTCAGGACCCCCTCCCTCCCCAACGTAACGTGGTAGTATATTCACTTCACTAGTACTGGGCACGGGGGACCACGAGACGACCAGCGAGGCCCAGCTCGCCATGGCGCAGAAAGGCTCGCGTGGCGGCGGCGGGCAGGAGAGGAAGGCAAACGGCGGCGACGGCGACGGCGACGTGGAGACGGGCGGCGGGGGAAGGGAGCGGGCGACGGCGATGGCGGCGGCGGCGGCGGAAGCGGGTGTGGGGATGATGGAGAGATGGGCGTGCATGGGCGTGATGGCGGGCGTCGCGGCGACGGGGTTGGCCGGTGCCGCGGTGCTGGTGTGGTGGGTGGTCGCGTTCCACCCGGCGCACGAGCAGCTCTGGATGGTGCCCGTCGGCCTCGTCCTGCTCGGCACGCCGCTCATCACCTGGTTCTCCCTCTTCGCCTCCGGCGCGTGCCGGTGGCGCGAGGACCATCTCGCTCCAGCCGTGGCTCCGGAGAGGTGAGCCGCCGGCGCGCCGGCGCGCCTCAGATTCTGCTCTGTCCGTCCATCGGGTGCACATTTCTAAACATTCTCGTCTTATTCTTCAGTGTCCCTTCTCCTTTATCGTTGCCTAAGATGATCGGAATGTGATCAGAATGGGATTCAAAGAAGAGCTCATCATGTCACATAACTCACTTCAGATGCTTTGATTGGTCTTGCAGATAAGTTGGTTACTTGATAGTAATTATTCTAGCTTATCACAATACGTGGGAAATTCTCATTCGCAAATACTTTTCGTTGGCCGGTTAAAACGACATCTCCGGATCGAATTTTGAGACCTGCACAGCCATCCCGACAGTGATTTGTCGGAGTCACAAAAAAGAGGGCTCCTTTACTAGCGCCGCATAGTCCACATAGGCGCGAGAAAGAAATAGTTCGTGTCCGCGATTACAGCCGCCACAGCTTTGGACGACACAGTGACAGGCGCCTTCCACGCATCGAACTCGTCCTCCCTCCATCTCTGTTCATCAGTTACGTTGCAAAGTGCGATGGCGAAGGGATCGATGGCCGCAGTCACAAATGCATGGCCTTGACGAGTGCGGTTCGGTGACGCGTAGCTCTCGTTGCCTAGAATTCGCATCTCGTGCTGTCAACCTAGTCGAAAGTTGGGGCTACTGGAACCGGACAAACGGGGAAGAACCCGACGATCTTAGGATCAGCGAGATGTGCCAGGCCTCGGCCTCACTTTATAGCCCGTGTCGATACGCAGCTGCCCGTTCAGATTTGCGATGCAGACTGGAGTATCTAGCTGTGCAGCTGATGTGGCTTCGCATCGACACGTTATTCCTTCCGGCTTCTCTCTAGCTTTCTTGGGACGAGGACAGCAGCAGCAGCAGCTAGCAGCGTCGTAGGGGACCAGATTGTACACTGCACGCTAGTGCATAAAAGAAAAGGCATTGCAAGTTGCGAGTTCCGAGCCTTCCGACGCATGGCTACGGCCTACGGCTGCCTCTGGGCTCCAAGCGGAAGACCGGCCGATCGGTCATTCGGTCGACCGGAGTCGTTGCCGGGTTTCGAGTTTCGATGACGCTGCTGCTGCTGCTGCAGCGGAAGAGACGACCAAACGAGGAAAGATGGCAATGGCATTCATCACGGGGAGGTCATGGAATCCGGGCGGGCGTGTGCCTGGGCAGGTGGCATTCGGTGCAGCGCCAACTCGGAAAGCGGCCGCCCGGTCACACGCTCTCTCCTTAACTTCAAAGTTCAAAGTTCAAAGTTCAAAGCCCCTGGCAGGCTAGCACTCATAATTTCGCTTCCTCTTTTGGTGGATTGGTTAGTTGATGGAGACACGTTTGAGTTGGTTGACTTGACCGCATGGAACCAGGTTTCTTTGATGGAGCTAACTGGCCCGATCGGACTAGACAGAACGGTTACCAATCTGATTTTACAGTAAAAAAAAATAGATCAGTTATCATGTTAATCAATTTAAAAACTGGTATACGGCCACCGATAGTAATACGGCCGGCTTCGTAAACCACGGACTCAGCGAATGTATGAAGACGAGAATTCTTTCATGGGCTAGGCTTCTTTCATTAGCACAAAGACAGAGAGAATCATGGCCTGGAGAATGGAGATATTTGGGCCAGGCATGGGCTTTTCAGTAGTATGGGCCGCGGACGGCAAAATGCTGCTACCTAAGAGAGAGAGTAAATTACTCTCGGTTTCAGGGGCCTATTTTTGAGTCCATGCCCCAAAATTAACTGGGCCGAAAGTGATTGGGCTGGGATCCCAATCAAGGCCTCCAAGAGATCTTTCTTTTTTTTTTCATGGAGACCTGGGTTTATACTTTATAACGTTTTTTCTGCCGCCACGTTGGGAACAGAACACATACAAAATTCAATTTCCTCGAGACAAAATTGCGATGTTAGTTTAGTTTTGCAGCTATTCGATCAGATCTGTCGACCTGTTATTGTTTAAATAAAACGAAGCATTTTCTTGTACGATTCTACCTTCTTCCAACTTCCGGTTAGAATTTAAACTGTTTCTGCGATAACTAACATGTGTAATGTAACACCACAAAACTCCCCGGCTCAGACCTCCCAGAATTATAGGGCTCTAAATCAAACTCTAAACAGGTAAGAGATAAGAAGATGAAAGATAAGAGGATATCTCATAATCATAATCACACAATATTGTGTAGTCGTATAGCCTGCAGATGCCAAAGGATGGCGCTGTCAAAACTCTGCCTGGCTACTGGCCATCGAGTGAGCTCGAATCAAACTCAAAGTATTCTCCTGGAATCAAAATCTCGCAAGAGGACAACGCATACGAGTCACACGTGGAGCTCTCACTCCAGTGTCCCCGTCACAATAATGGCGCTAGTCTAGTTCCAAACCAAACCTAACGAAAGCTCATCTACCATCTGCCACTGACGGACGCGTTGCGATCACAGCACTAATTGAGACGGTTAAGATTCGTAATCACAGGTCACGCTCATTCTCATGGACAGCGTCACTGCGTCGAGAGAGAATGTGAGCGAGACATGGCACGAGGAGGAGTCGCCGAAGATCCAATCATGGGACCCATGGCTGCAGTGACTCGGCAGGATAAGAAGGCGTGGCCCCCGCCATATATCTCGGCCATCTCCGGATCAATCACGCATGCAGTTGCTTGCTGATTTGTGGCGCACAGCTTCGAAGGCGAGCAGGTCAGTTCGCCTACCAGCCTGCATGATTGGCCGGAAAAATAAACGGTAACACGGCCAGCAGAGGCCGCAGCAAGGTCGCGTTTTTCTATCGTTGAAGTGCCGTGTCATATTAAGAGCATTGTTACCGATGTTATTATTAGCTAAAAATTATGAGTTTGTTAGAGCTGGGAGCAGAGTCCGAGCGTCGTTTTCAACGGATGGGTGATTGAGAGTACGGTACCGTACGGTGCTCCTTCCTGGAAGTTGCATGCACGCATGAACGGTTCGTTTGATGCCTGTCGCTGTGGCGACGGTGGTGGACGGCCAGATTTCCTTCTTTTGCACTACCCCACTTACGCAAAAACCAAAAGGATGATCTTATCTTCTAAACGCGTGAAATATCCCCTCGTAGATCCCTTTTGAATAACAGTGCTCCTTTTCGTCTAAAAAAATATGAGTATTTTTGAAGGTTTTTACGAGGATTTGGTTCTAAAATATAAGCATTTTAGATTTTTTTTGAACGGATAAGTATGTACGACAACATTGGTCCATAGAGATATAGCAGCGGTATCAGTTTTGCTTAAAAGGAAAAAATCAGGCGAGAGTTATCCACGGTTACGGCCGCGTGTTATGTTCACGACGCACGAGTTTGTTTCGGTGCGGCTTGGGAGTTGGGATTGGGAATCGCGTCGCCGCCTCCGTCTCCGTCGCGTTCCACGCGGTTCCCCGACCGGGCCCACCCTCCTAGCATTATATGCGCCGCGCGCACGGAGGCGGCCGGAGCCAAGCGTGAAGCGCCCTTCGCCCACGCCAGCCAAGCCACCCACCTACCAAAGCACGCACTCCGCGACGAAGCGCGGCGAGCCGAGGCGCGTCGTCGGCCTGCCTGCCTGCTCGCCTGCCTGTCCGGCGCAAGGATAAGGATTGATCTGGGAGGGATTGATGGCGGAGGCAGCGGGGTCGGCGGGGAGGAGGACGCGGGTGGGGTGCTACGAGCTCGGCAAGACCATCGGAGAGGGGAGCTTCGCAAAGGTCAAGCTCGCCCGCGACTCCCGCACCGGCGACGCCTTCGCCATCAAGGTGCTAGACCGCAACCACGTCCTCCGCCACAAGATGGTGGAGCAGGTCGGCTCCTCCGCCTTAACCATCCACCCGCCCGTTCCCCTTTGTTTCTTCCTCAAAATCGAATATTTTATCAGGGGGAGGGATCGAATTAAGAATCCTAAGATTATTATAAAAAGAAGGATCTTAATGGTGGAATTAATATACGCTTATGTCTCTGCCATGGTCAAAATTCTGGCTGTTGGGTGCTTGTGATTGACAGATTGAAGAAAGGTCATGTGTCCGCCTATCCGGTGTCCGGTGTGCTAAACTCGCTCTAAGCTACAATAAATTAGATGGAATTGTATCCCATATGAATCTGAAATGTAACCACAGGTTACCGATTTGGGTCGTTTAACCATAATAATATCACCCCTGCCATGATGACAACCTGGTCTTAATCAAGTGCTTTCCGCCTGGTCTTAATCAAGTGCTTTCCGCCTGGTAAAAAGCTGGTGGTCCTGTCCGTACGAGTGGCAAGAATTGTTCTGAATTCAGTTTGACTAGGGAAAAACTCGGGTACATTCATGCAGGATCCATTGTTTACCCTGGTTTCAGCTATTTACAGTTTAGAAAGGAGATTCAGTCTCTCGGCAAGCAGATTATGCATTGTTTGGCGCAACATTTCTTCTTTTTGTGAAAGATGTGATTTTTCATACGATGTGTTGGTTCGAGCCATTCTGTTTCCAGCTTTGAGTTTTGAATTGTAAATCCTGACATTGCCTTCCATTTTTCTATCAGATCAAACAGGAGATTTCCACAATGAAGCTAATAAAGCATCCAAATGTGGTCCAGTTGCATGAGGTACCTTTGAATTTTTGCAGGAACATGATAATATAGTATTCTTACTGCTTTCTCTCCTTTTTTTTATCTCATCTCAGTCAGTGTGTGTGTTTGACAGGTCATGGCTAGCAAATCAAAGATATACATGATTCTTGAATTTGTTGATGGAGGCGAGCTTTTTGATAAGATCGGAAGGCTCCTGAACTTTCTGTGCTAGATTATGACTCGTCTTAGTTTATGTACGTTGCTTTGACATGCTGTAAGAAAAGCTTGTAGAACTCTGCATGTATGATCATTTAGGTAACTGTCTTATTTGCAGTTCTTGGGTCATACAAGCTATGAAGTTAACCCGTTTATCATCATGTTATTGACAACTAGGTCAATTCTGGGAGGCTAGGAGAAGATGAAGCAAGAAAATACTTCCATCAACTTATAAATGCAGTTGATTATTGCCATAGCCGAGGAGTGTACCATAGAGATCTGAAGGTTTGTCAAATTATCCTGCTTACTCTCTGATGTGTGTAATCTCCAACGTGGATCGATGTATTCTATGCATTACGTCTTCTCATCCATATATGGTTTATGTGGCATTTGCAGCCAGAGAATCTGCTTCTTGACTCTCATGGAACTCTTAAAGTTTCAGACTTTGGCCTTAGCGCATTTGCTCCACAAACAAAAGTATGACCTATAGCTAGTACTTGGAAGTATGCTTTCGTAGTGTTCACATAGTTGACCTTATTATTTATCGTAATGGGATGCATTTTGTTATTTTCTAGCATTCTTCTGGTTAATTCCATTTGTTCCTAATGGTCCCCTTAATAACTTGCAACCTTATCTAAAAAAACTTAAGATGGCATTATTTGTCGTTGGTGACAATAAAGAGTTGAGAGAAGTAATTTTCTTGAACTATTTTGATTGTTTTATTTAGAGTGATGGACTTCTTCATACTGCTTGTGGAACTCCAAATTATGTGGCACCTGAAGTGACTCTTGCTGCCTTTCATTGCTTGTGTTTACCTCATGTATTTGACTATTTGTTCCAAAAGGTTTAAGGATCATAGTGTTCCCTCAGGTGCTTGCCGATAATGGTTATGATGGTATGGCTGCTGATGTATGGTCCTGTGGCATAATCTTATTTGTCCTCATGGCTGGATATTTGCCCTTTGATGACCCCAATCTAATGACCCTGTACAAACTGGTAAGTTTATGTAACAGACTTCAAATCTTTCTTGTAAATTTCGTTGATAAACTTGATAGACTCTTGGTGTTCTCTTCATAGATCTGCAAGGCGAATGTTTCTTGCCCACAGTGGTTTTCTTTAGGTGCGAAGAAGTTCATAAAGCGCATACTCGATCCTAATCCCTGTACAGTAAGTGATAATTAAAGGATGTGCATTTTTGGTGCTGTTTAGTTTCTTCAGCTAACCGGTTTGTTGTAGCCAGCCGACCACTACCAGTTGAACAAAATTTTCTTTATGTATATGTTCTTTAGAAGCCTTTTTCTTATGACAGTTTGAGATAAGTCAGAAAACAACTAGTTTTATTTTCTTTGCAGAGAATAACAATTGCATAAATTTTGGAAGATGATTGGTTCAGAAAGGACTACAAACCACCACTTTTTGATCAAGGAGAAGATGTCAGCCTTGATGATGTTGATGCTGCATTCAATGGTTCAGAGGTAATTCTAGCTAAATATTCATTTGTAAAATGTGTCATTTCCATAAAACGATGACTTGTAACCTGTGTTAAAATCACTGATTAATTTATTACATTTTTTAATCTTTTAGGAGCATCTTGTGTCAGAGAGGAAAGAAAAGCCAGAATCCATGAACGCATTTGCTTTAATTTCAAGGTCACAGGGATTCAACCTTGGAAATTTATTCGAGAAGGAAATGATGGTAGGTTGATAGTCATCGATTAATAATTTTCCTGGGTTGACAACATGTCATATGCTAGTTTCTGTTAGATTGGAGTATTCTTTCCAGAGCTGGCAGTTTGTTAACATAGTTTTTCTAGCTAATGATTTCCTCGTTTTCTGAATGTGCTAGTCTTACAGAATCAAAGTAACCATTGTGTTCTTTTATCGATTTATCATGCTATTGATTGTACTCTCTCAGTGAACCTTATTGATTATTAAATAATGCGAATCTTCCCAATATATTCATAGGGAATGGTGAAGCGGGAAACATCCTTCACATCGCAATGTACAGCACAGCAGATCATGTCTAAAATAGAGGAAGCTTGTGGGCCTCTTGGTTTCAATGGGCGGAAACAAAATTATAAGGTCTGTACATTTTGGATGGCAATGTATGGATTAGCTGGTTTTATGAGAGTTTGTGTCAAGGGCGTTGGTCCCTAGGGTAGGAGGCCCTCAACTGCGTAGCTTGTAACGACAAGGTAGGCTGGTGTGAGGTTGATTCCCTTGCCAAGCTAGGTTGGAGAACGGGGGAGATTTAGAGAACAGGGAAGATTTAGAGAATTGGGGTAGAGATTTGAAGATTTGATTGATACTTCTTGCTTGCTTTATTACTGCATATGTGTGCCCTTTATATAGGGCTTACAACCGAAACTGACTCGACTTACTATTGATCTAATCTACAGTTAAGTCAAGAGATTATATTCTGCAGTTAGGATATTCCTTAAAGCACATGACAGTTTGTTTGTCAGGTTCGGTGAGAATTCACATTAGAATGTGCACAATTCAGCAGTAACACGGATTTCTTTTATTGGACTTCCAGATGAAGTTGAAAGGTGACAAGACTGGAAGAAAAGGCCATTTATCTGTCGCAACGGAGGTACTAGACACTAAGTTTTACTATATCTTGTTAATTCTGTATAAGGCTGGCGTAGCTTTTACTTCAACAAAATACTGTGTGAACCTCCTTTTTTGGTTGGTTATGTTCTTCAGTTTCACATGCTATCCTTACAGGTTTTTGAAGTTGCTCCATCACTCCACATGGTTGATGTTCGTAAAACCGGAGGCGACACGTTGGAGTTTCACAATGTATGTTCTCAAACTGTGTATCCCCCCATTTCATATTACCCAATATTTAGACGAATATTTTTTTGGATCGGTTTCAAACATATTAACGTCGTTTCTTCGAACTAACATGCAGTTCTACAAGAGTTTTTCATCAGAATTAAAAGACAGTGTGGAAATCAGAATCTGATACAAATATAAAACAGACTAGGTAAGCTTTGGTATTCTAAATATCTAATGCTCCTGATTGTAGT
>KE373177.1:21651-36115 GCA_000418225.1 Zizania latifolia
TGGCATTATCGTTTGGGTCATATAAATGAGAAGCGCATGCAGAAGCTCCATAGAGATGAGCTTTTGGAGTCATTTGATTTTGAATCGTTTGACACATATGAGTCTTGTTTACTTGGCAAGATGACTAAGACGCCTTTCACTGGTCAAAGTAAGAGGGCAAACGAGCTATTGGCCATTGTACATATTGATGTATGTGGACCAATGAGTTCTACAGCCAGAGGTGGATTTCAGTACTTCATAACTTTTACCGATGGCTTTAGTAGATATGGTTACATCTACTTAATGAGGCATAAGTCGGAATCCTTTGAAAAGTTTAAGGAGTTCTAGAATGAGGTACAAAATCATACTGGCAAGACAATCAAATTTCTGCGATCGGATCGTGGAGGTGAATATTTAAGCCATGAGTTTAATGATAATCTGAAGCAGTGTGGAATTATTCCACAGCTGACTCTACCCGGTACACCTCAGTGGAATGGAGTGTCCGAGCGGAGGAACTGAACTTTGTTGGACATGGTCCGGTCGATGATGAGTCAAACTGATCTTCCATTGTCTTTCTCGGGATTCACTTTAGAAACTGCTGCTTTCACACTAAACAGAGTTCTATCTAAATCTGTAGAGAGGACACCATATGAGATATGGACTGGGAAGCGTCTTGGGTTGTCTTTTCTAAAGATCTGGGGTTGTGAGGCCTATGTAAAGCGTTTGACATCTGATAAGCTCACTCCTAAATCTGATAAATACTTCTTTGTGGGGTATCCTAGGAAAACTAAAGGACATTACTTCTATAACCAGGAAGAAGGCAAAGTGTTTGTCGTCCGGAATGGTGTTTTTCTTGAGAAAGAGTTTCTTTCGAAAGGGGTTAGTGGGAGCACGGTGCGTCTCAAAGAGGTTCAAGAGCCACTAGAAAGTGTTTCAGCTCCTACTGAATCGCAACTCGATATGCAAGATGTTGTAGAGCCTGTTGTCGAGACACTAGCCCCACGTTGTCGAGACACCAGCCCCACCGGACAGCGCGACATATTATTATTGGACAATGATGAACCTAAGACCTACACGGAAGCAGTGATGGGACCAGACTCTGAGAAATGGCTTCGAGCCATAAGATTCGAGTTAGAATCCATGCGAAAGAATCAAGTTTGGAACTTGGTCGATCCACCTGATGGTGTAAAAACTATCGAGTGTAAATGGATTTTTAAGAAAAAGATAGACGTTGATAAAAATGTTCACATCTATAAAGCACGATTGGTGGCGAAAGATTTCAGACAGATTCAAGGTGTTAATTATGATGAAACGTTTTCGCCCGTCGCTATGCTGAAGTCTATCCAGATCATCCTAACAATTGCCGTATTTTATGACTATAAAATATGGCAAATGGATGTCAAGACGGCTTTTCTTAACGGAAACCTAAGTGAGGATGTGTACATGACACAATATGAAGGTCTTGATGATCCAAAGAATACTAGGAAAGTTTGTAAGCTACAAAGGTCTATTTATGGGCTGAAGCAGGCTTCTTAAAGTTAGAACCTTTGTTTTGATGAGGTAGTCAAAGGGTTTGGCTTCATCAAGAACGAAGAAGAGCCTTGTGTTTACAAGAAAGCTAGTGGGAGCTCACTTGTGTTTCTGATCTTATATGTAGATGACATATTGTTGATCGAAAATAATATTCTTATGTTAGACACTGTTAAGTCTTCGTTGAGAAAAAGTTTCTCAATGAAAGATCTTGGAGAGACAACGTACATTTTGGGCATAAAGATCTATAGAGATAGATCAAGAAGGTTAATTGGATTAAGCCAAAGCATGTACATTGACAATGTATTAAAACGGTTCAATATGCAGAATTTCAAGAAAGGTTTCCTGCCAATGTCACATGGTATTTCTCTCAACAAGAGTTAGTGTCCTTCGACACCTGATGAGCTAGAAAAGATGGGTGCGATCTCGTATGCCTCCACCATCGGATCCATCATGTATGCCATGCTTTGTACACGCCCAGATGTTTCTTATGTTCTAAGTGTTACGAGTAGATATCAGTCAAACCCGGGTGAAAGTCGCTGGGTGGTAGTAAAGAGTATCCTTAAGTACTTGAGAATAACTGAGGATATGTTCCTGGTCTATGGAGGCGAGGAGGAGCTCGTTGTAAATGGTTACACCGATGCCAGCTTCCAGACTGACAAGGACGATTCACGATCGCAGTCTAGATTTGTGTTCTGCCTCAATGGAGGCGCAGTGAGTTGGAAGAGTTCCAAGCAAGAAATGGTTGCAGATTCAACAACTGAGGCTGAGTATATTACAGCTTCGAAAGATGCGAAGGAAGCGGTTTGGATCATAAAGTTTATTTCTGAGCTAGGTGTTGTCTCTAGTGTGTCCAGTCCAGTGGACCTCTATTGTGATAATAGTGGTGCCATTGCGCAAGCCGAGGAGCCTAGGTCGCACCAGAAGTTGAAGCACATACTGCGGCGCTATCACCTGATCCGTGAGAATATAGATAGAGGTGATGTGAAGATATACAAGGTGCACACGGATTTGAACATAGCCGATCTATTGACGAAGCCTCTCTCACAGCCCAAGCATGAGGCACACTTTAGCTCTATGGGTGTTAGATACTTGCGTGAGTGAGTCGAGTGTATGTGACAAGAAGTTATTTTGTCTATGCTGATGTAGATTTGGATAATTGGTTATCTTGTTCCTTGAATAAATATCTTTTACATTGATCAGCAAGTTGATGACTTGTTTGTGAGACTCTTTGTGTTATGATGTTATTCTAAACGATCTCTAATCTCATATCATCATGTGGGACAGTGATGATTTATAGATTAGCGCATCTGTCTGATTGATGATCAAGTTTCGCAGATCATAGACATAGAGATGTCAAATCAGTGATGTGGACTCATGTTAGTGAACATAGAGTTGGACAGACCCACCTTGAGATACTACTGGGATTGTTATTTTATATGTACCATCAATTGTCATCTCAAATGGTGTACCTGCAGAATTCTTAGACCTGAGATCGTCATTGATTCCAGAATGTGTAGTAGCACACTTAGGGGCTTCCAAACGCTATTCTATAACAGGGTAGTTATAAAGGTTGCTTTCAGGTGTGTCACGAAACATGTCGTGGGATGTGAGCGGTCAAGATGGAATTTACCCCTCCTAAATAATGGGAGAGACGTCTCTGGGCCCCTCGAGGTAGTCGGATTAGAAAGTGCATGGCTTTGCCACTATGATCAAAGAGTTGATCATGATTGAATCCACTACTTGATTGAGTGAAGTGTCGAGCTATCAACAAGGGTGGTACGAATCTCGCCTTGAGATTGACTGATGTCGTGTGGTAAAGGGATTGGTGCGTAAGTATATCAAGGTTCTAAAAGTATGATTTTGACTTTGTATGCTTTTGGGGGTCAATATGTGCTGCTAGGTACCGATGTTGATTGGCGATTCGAAAAGGGTTTTCGGAGAGCGGCCATTTGCATATGAACCTATCGGGTCGCACGCTTAAGGGGATTAGATTTTAAAGCTTGCAAGAATTGTCTCTTGTGCAAGTGGGAGATTGATGGAATTGTGCCCAAGAGAATTCTGGTGAACCGGAAGTTCTGGCTGAGGATCAGAAGTTTTGGGTTCTGAAGCATCCGAAAGTTCTGGCTAGATCGGAAGTTTCGGGTCAGCCTCAGTTTCGGTTTCTGGAGGAGCCGGAAGTTCCGGTTGGACCGGAAGTTCCGGGCTTGCCTGGACGAACCGGAAGTTCCGTTTAGACCGGAAGTTCCGGGTCAAAATAAATTCGATACAGAAGGTTATTTTCGAAAGTCCTGGTTAGAACCGGAAGTTCCGGTCCAGGCGAACAGATTAGATCTATTGGGTTTTAATATAGATTAAAGGCCCGTGACAGGGCACTATATAAAGAGAGGAGGGGCTAGCACGAAAAGGTTGCTGCTGCTGTTACTCCTGGTTAAGAACCCTAACTGCCACCTCTCTTCTCTCCTCGATTGCAAAGTGTTGTGATCGATCTCTCCCTTGATCTCGCGAGAGGTGCTAGCACGCCGGCGCGAGGTGATCCTGTTCCTGTCCCCGAACGTGTGGATACCGTGGAGGCACTACTCTAATAGTGGTGCTCGTTTTCTTCCCGTGGAGTTCACCGGATCGTAGAATCGCTGACGGACGAGTAGAGCCGGGAGGAGCAGCTCGAGGACGCGCTTCATCGACTCTACTTCCGCTGCCCGAGCGCGTCTCGAGGCTTAAGGTAACGATCCATGATCCCATTACACGTATGGTTCCTATGCTAACGGGGGTAAATTTTTGAAATTAAGCGCTAGCATAGCCTCCCCATAATCCTACACTTAGTACTAAGTTTTCCGCATTAAAGATGTTCTTCTTAATCTAATTGATGTGTTAAGGTTATTATGAATTCAACGGCTGCACACCCTAGCTTTGTGTAATTGTGTGTATGAATGCATGATGCAATTGCATTTTTTTGAAGAAACGACGAGAGAACTGCTGGATGTATTATATTAAAGGGTTAGAACATGCATGGTAACAGAGACGGATAGGAAGGTGGACTAGAGAAAAAGAAAAAATATGAGAGAAATTAAATAAAGGGCTTTAAGCAGGACACCCCTATTTTAGTCCAGGATCTTACTCTTTTATCTCTGAAGGATTACTGTAGGTCTGATGTTGAAATTTTGGGAAATTCTATCATTTCTTTTCCTCTAGATCTTCTAGGTCACGAGAATAGAATTGCATTTGCATGCGTCGTTCCAAGCAAGATTGCCTCTTGGAGATGATATCTTCGATCTTCACATTCCAGTCGTGCATTGATCGTTCATTCATCCGCTGACGCCTGTCTAGAGATGCCATGTGGGGGAACGGTACACGTGCAATGTACCGTTTTTTTTGCATTCGAGACCCTGTACTGTTGCATATTATCAGTTCGCTCCGCTCCATCCCACTCGCAGCAATGCATGGTGTCAGGACTCAGGAGCGTATCACCTGACGATGTCGCAAGCAACAAGCAAGCCTTCGAACTACTAGCAGACGCCCTGAACTTTGGATGCGACTCCATGGTATATCATCATTATGTTCCTGACTCCTGCGATTACTGGCAAAAAAAAAGTTAGCCATCAGAATTCAGGACGTACGTGTATCGCTGCAGCCAATGCCGATCTTTACTGTTCGAAAACGAACTAGCGTTATGCTTTCTTGTGTAGCATTAACATCGAATCCGACGCTGCAATTGTTTTTGCTTGAGTGCGATGACAGCAATCCTAAAGTGGCTACAAGATTTACAGGAGAAAACAGTGGCTGCTTTGTTGCTATATATCCGTCAGACGTCAGGGGTCGCCTGTCAGTACAATCATCTGAAACTGACTCGGGCTCAAGAAAAATGAGAGATTTTACTCATTGGTCAACGTCTTTTCCTCTACGGTTGATTTGTAATTTTGTAGGGTCATGAGACAATTAACGATGTTGTGTGTCCAAAAAAATTCTGTCGATGTCTTCAGGGCTTTCTGTTTTCACCGATCGAGTTATCTGCATTTGCGTGGCTCACATTAGATATGCTGATTTCTACGTGCTGTTCTTACCAGTCTGCGTGACAGCGAGAGTGGCGGCAGGTGAGGCTGACAAAAACCGCAGCAGGTATACAGGTAATTTCCAGTTCCATTTCTGATTTTCTTCCATCGCCATCGCCATCGTCACCGATCACAGCACACACGTAGCTTCATTTCCGTATTTTCTGTCCTAAAATATTGCGAGTTGATGACCAGATGCTGAACATGACATCACAAAAATCACATTTTTATCACCGTATAATTAGCAACATTAGATTTGTGATAGGCTGAATGATCTGTTCATCGAAATGAAAAGATACGACCCTTTGGCGTAACTGTTGAGCTCTCTTTAGCTTTGATCCTTGAGAGTTGAAAGAGCTGCCAGTGCAGGACGACTGGCTGTCGTCAGGGGGGGACGAGACGTCGTGATCATCCGACTCATCTGCACCGCAAAAAATTGACAAGGAATTCACTTCTGTTTGTTTGATTGGTGATAGAGCTAAGATGCAAAATGCAAATGCAAATGGGGACATCACAACCACGGCTGCTGCGTGTGCCAATATTCTTCTGATAGTTTCATCGGGTTGGAAATTAGAATCATATCTACCCACCTTTTGAAGCCCTTACGATTGTGTTGTGTTTAGTGTTCGGAGAGCTTTAAATTCTAAAAAAACAGCTATTGATAATCTAAAGAAGTTACTGTTTTTTAACTTTTGGATTCTAATTTACTTTTAGATTCTACAGTTATTGAGTTTTATAATATAAAATCAGAATCTAAACTGTTTAGAGGAATTTCAGATTTTAAAAGTAGCTGTATCTGCTAGAAGCTTCCAGAAACAATCATTTTTTCTCCTCGTAAACAAATCTAGATTGGAAATTAAAATCTACCCATCTTTTGAAGCCCTTATGGTTTTGCCGTGTTTGAAGAACTTTGGATTTTAAAAAACAGTTGTTGTGAATCTAAAGAAATTGATGTTTTCAGCTTCTGAATTCTAATTTATTTTTAAATTTTATAGCTATTTAGTTTTACAATAGAGTTAGAATCTAAACTGTTCGAATGATCTTCAGGTTTTAGAATCTGGAAGCTCCCCACCATTTGCCTCCTCATAAACAAATCCAGATCGTGAAAAGCCTACCTGAGCTTCCGTGGTCGAACTTTTGGCTGTAATCAGTAGCCATACATGTTGTGCAGTTCTTTTAATGACAATGCGTAGCATGAGCTAATTGAGCTTCCGTGATCAAACTTTTGGCTAAGCCTTCTTAACTATGGATTAGAGTGGCCCTAAACCCAGTGCGCAATAAAGTGCTAGCCGACTAATCTTAGTTTAATTAGTGGAAAAGATTTGACGGTGATTCACTAGAATTTGAAAGGAATTAAGTAGTAGTTCCTGCACAGTTTTGTTTTTCAGATTTCATGTGGCTGTATCTTCCTCGCTCTTGGAAAGCATAGGACCTTTTGCTCATGGATGCTAGCTGCTGTACTCTTCTTTGATGTCGTAATGGCGTATTAGGGTTAGTGATTTAGGTAAGCTTTGCGTTTGCGTGCTCTGGAGAGGAGAGAGACGTGCCCAACATGATTACCTCATGATGCCAACGTGTGACGACATCTTTGAGCAACCCTACCAGAATTCAGATGCTCCGGCGAGCATGCTTCTTGCAGCTCATTATCATCTCTTCCTTCATTTTTGTCCTGATTTACCTACCTATCTACATTCTTATTCCGTGCCAAACTTAATGAAAGCCGATGTTTCAGATTAATGTGTCACTAGATGGTTCTCCATTAATACAAGCATCTGGTGAGTGACTGTTCTTCCATGCAATGGATTGACTTGATTCCTCTGCTTCGTCAGAAGTTCAGAGTTGCCGGCAGCCCCCCTGCCTTGAATTCAAACAACAGATCTTGGCATGGTTCATCAAAACAAAGAACAAAGTGCAGTGCATCCAGCTGTTAGGAGACCATGATTTTGATTCCCACAAGCTAGAATTGTACGGCTCAGCTAGAGATCATTCCAACACAGATGCTAGCTTTCATGTCTGGTTGTTCTCTTCAGGAATTTCGTTCTGAAGAAATATGAATTACGATATGGTCCAGTATGAAATACGGAATAACAAACAATCAAGCTGTAAGCAGGTAACACACATGCATCGAGCTACACTTGCAAGAGAAAATGCCAAAATTCTATGGGTGTGGTTCTAATGCTGCTAGCTAGAAAGCAAAGTCTGAACAGCCCCCACACATGCATGAACACTCATCATGCACCGCATATTCCCAACTCTCCCATGCCCATCACTCTCTCTTTCTCTCTGCTACTGCTGGAGTGCTACTAGTTTTACTTTGCTTCAAAGTTGAAAGAAAAAGATGATGATGTTGTTGTGGTAGGACGGACGTATGCACCGGGGCAGACAGGCAGTTCGTAGCATCACAAATCTCCAATTACAAATGTACGTAAGTATGTACTACGTACTGGTTTGAGCATGCAAACGTGTTCATCTCATCATCATAAACACGAGATATGCTATACACAACACGGTTGATCGATCGATCAAGAAAACGTACGCACGCGGCCGGTAAGCCCTATCTGATGCAGATGCAATGCAACTTGCAACTTTGCAAGCATGGCAAATTAATCAGCAAATGGCGCACGAGTTGGGGTTCTCCTCCATGCTCATATTCCGCGCGTAGTAGTACGGAGGAGGCTGCATGTACGGGTACGCCGGCGGCGGCGGCGGCGGCCGGTACTGGTGCATGTACTCTGAGTTGAACATGTACGGTGGAAGGTGGTGGAGCTGCATTGGCATCGGCATCGGCGTCAACGCCGCAGCTTTCTTCTCGCCGCCGCCTTCCTCTTTCTTGGCGGCCGCCGCGTCGCCCTTCTTGCCGTCGCCCTCCTCCTCCTTCTTGCCGTCACCTTCCTTCTTCCCGTCGCCTTCCTCCTTCTTCCCTTCGCCTTCCTTCTTGCCGTCGCCCTCCTCCTTCTTGCCGTCTCCTCCTTCCTTCTTCCCGTCGCCGCCCTCCTTCTTGGCCTCCTCCTTCTTGGCCTCTTCCTTCTTCTCCTCCTTCTTCTCCGGCTCCTTCGCCGGGCCGACGGACTCGATGTAGGCCGCCCACGACGACTTGCGCAGCTTGCTCACCACGTCAACCGGGTCCATCGTGCCGATCACCGTCATCTTGCGTGACACCATGTCCATCGAAATGGCGTCGATGCCTGACATAAACGAACAATTAACGCAGAAATACAGAATAAATGGTTGATGGATCACATCGACACGGTGCGTTGCGTACCGACAAGCACGGAGACGGCCTTCATGGCCTTCTGCTTGTCCTTGTTGTCATGCAGATCCAGCTTCACCACAATTTTCTGCATGCAGCAGAGGAGCATGTCAACACCAGTGTTAGTTAATTTAAGCCATTAAGGACGGGATCGGAATGTTTGTCTGACAAAAACTGAGACAAGAAGAGAAAACTTTATTGGATTCTGAAGAAAAGATCATCCTCTGATTCCTATCATTCATAAGCTAATCAGGATCAGAATCCAAGAGCAAGAAAGGCTCACCTTCGACATGTCCCCGACGGCCAGTCACACACACTGCACAAACGCCAGAGAAGAAGAATGCGATGATCAAAAGGGGGATAGGAGAGAAAAGCAGAGCAAAGATGAGCAGAAGCCAAAGTTAGGCGAACAGCAGCAAAGGGAGGGGAAGGGGATGGCTCAGCGGGTGGCCAATGGTTCTTTATACTACCACTCGCGAAGTGGCGCGCGATGGCGAACAGCTAGCGCTGCTGCGACTTCAACCGGGCGGGCTGCAGTTGCAGTGGATGGCTCGCCTCGCCTAACCGCCGTTTCCTACTCAGCCTCCTACGCACTCGCTCGCTAGAAAAAAAATTCCGGCGGCTATCAAGTCCTCACTGAGATAATTCGACGACAACAATAAAAACTTATGTGAATTAGAATAACAGGTTTATGTAAAGAAAAATATCAGGTTTCTCTTGCTGTACAAAAGAATCACAGTTGGAACCTGGTAAACAATCCTATTAGATTACCTCAGTTTTTACATCACACTACTCTATAGCAAAGACTAGGTCCAGACGTCTGTTTCACCGGTGAACAATGTGTTATCCATCGATAAAAAATATTTAAATAATATAAAGTGAAACACAATTAAATCTAAATTAAAATATTTTACTGCTACATATAAAACATTAAGTTTCAACTATTGAAACATAATAAAAGTGTTATACATAGATATTTCTTAGAGTTACAAACAATATCATTAAATGTTTTATCTATTTAAAATATTTTTCGACAAAGTGATAAAATATTTTTTAGTAAGTATCAAAATATCGTCTGATTTTTTTATATTTTCTAGGACGTCTGTGCGAAACATTTTCGCTAATGTATTATTAGGTTCTTATCGTAAGTACTACACGCTGAAATGTTTTTCCTTCCTCGCTGCCTTTCGGTGCGTGATGTGCGGACGAGGCGAGCGGTGAGGTGGGCAGAGTGATTGGTCGGCTAATCAGGCCAAGTCTGCGATGCGGGGAAATTTCTCTGCTCCTGCAACAATTTGACTGTTTTATCTGTGAAATTCGTACAAACTTTGGGTAAAATTCCTACTACGTTTCAAATAGCTAGTCCTCGTACTGTGTGGCTCTGCCGCTTTACGGTGTGTTCGATCTGGCGCCCGCCCCAATCATTTCACCCTGATTCCATTCCACCGTCCTGGCC
The DNA here is from genome assembly GCA_000418225.1 of Zizania latifolia. Classification (NCBI taxonomy): domain Eukaryota; kingdom Viridiplantae; phylum Streptophyta; class Magnoliopsida; order Poales; family Poaceae; genus Zizania; species Zizania latifolia. The sequence goes on from KE373177.1 coordinate 31,916, forward strand.
CCTCTCATGCTCTATCATTGCACGCCAATTGGCCACTGCTACTGTCTCTTCCATTGATATCAGAAATAATCCTAAATAATCAATAATACTAAGGGTCATACATGTTTTCTAATAGTATTAGAGTTACAATCTATACGGGTTTTCTTACAGGACATACATGTTTCTTAACACTAAGAGTCATACAGGTTTCATAATAGTTATAGAGTGGGAATCTATACAATTTTTTAGTAAGTTTTTTATAGGAGATGAATTCTACTAGTACTTCTGTAGGTAGTTAGCATGCCCTATAAATATTGAGATATAATCTCTGTTTTATCAATGTGTGGTAAAAAAGTGTTGATAGAAGAGTAATAGAATCTGAAAAATTGTCTTTTATTGTTCCTGTTCGTTATTATTGAATTTATGAGGTTGGGTATTTTCGAGCATGTTGTTTCTATCACGATAGAAATGTAACCATATAAACCTAAGCATGAACATAATAATTATATGTACGTGGTTTTTTTCCGACATCTCTCTTCAGTGAAGTGGAGTGGAGTGATTTCTTGATAGACACACTGATCTGTCAATCTGTCATATGCTACGCTGCCTACGCATGACCCGTCACGGTTTGAGCTTTTTTTTGGGCGGATTCGCGCGAGCTGCCGTTTGTATCCAGGACGAACCACTCATGTCAGGGTGGGTTCCCGCTGGATGCTAGTGAAACGGACGATTCCTGGAAGAAGAATATCTCAATCTAGAACCACTTTCTTTGCTGCGTCCTGGAGTAGCAAACATTTGAGGAATCCGCGGGTGATTCTGGCCGATTTTATTCGGATTCGGAATACGTTGTTCTGCATTTATTACGAACTTTCTGAATGTTCCTGTCATTTTCGATTTTTTTTTTCAATTCAGTGATCGTGAATGCGTGGCTTTATTATTTTCTTCGACAACCATCATTAATGTGTCTACTTGAAGCTAATGGACGGTGCGAATCATCAGTTTTAAAGTTTAACTGGCAATGATATAATTGGACGTCAAATCAGAGTGAGGTGACAACATATCTGAAGAACATTAATGAGTTCTTATGAGCAACAACAGAGACTAGGATTAACTGGTACGCTGTTGACAGCCTCCTCTCTGCCCACTAATCTTAACAAAAAATTGGTAGGCCTGGCTCTGAAGAGTATCAAGGGAAGGGTTGCTTGCTATCATCTCAAGCTGTACTACAGTTGTGCCGGTATGTGGCGTAGAATGAATCATAGTCTCGCTCTCTTTTCATGTAAATGATAAAATAATTTATATTGTCATTTTAATTAAGTAGTCATATAAATTAGAAATCATAACATTGTTTAAAAATTATTAATACAGAGCGATATAACTGCAAATTTATACAATAATTTTACTAGAGGGAAGGCGACGCGTCCGACGGCATAGAGAGGAGACGGTTAAAGAGATAGATTAATATAAATTCTCTAATTATAATTATAACTAAAATATGGTCAATCAAAAGTACTAGTTTATTCTTACAAATCAACGGATAAAATTGATTTGACTGGTATCATATATGCATCCTAAATGTGCTCACATATCATAAATACCACTGCTTTAACAAAATATGGTAGGACAAAAAAAACTCTACCACAAAACTGCAAACTTCATAATTCTTATATCAATAGTTAGTAAGGCAACGAATCATTCATACTTCAGATCTGTAGCTATCCCGTAACCATAATTTCGTGTACCTCAAACTACAAATTGTCTTCTTAGACATGGACCGGCCAAAATAGGATTATGCATGCAACTTGCAACCTAGGCTGGTCACGCCACCGCTTTAATTACTACGAAAGGTCGAGCCCCAGTTGCAACACAATAACACATTCCATTAGATTATGGAAGCGAAATTATCAACGTACGGGAATCATTACCTACTGGAGTACTAGGTTAATCCTGCATCAAAAAACATGCACATATCATAATTAATTCACAAGTTACATTAATTGCAGTCAAGTGTCAACAGGTATTCCACCCGCAGGAATTCGCCTCCTTTTGACACCGTGACTCATCTCCCTTGGACCAGTAGACACCTTTTATTAGCTTAGGATTTACGAGCGAGCGATATGGTGTGCGTCAGTGAGTGCGTGTGTGGTCAAATGACAAAATCGATTGTTGGTGAGATCGGTAGCAGCCAGCATGCATGCAGCCGCACGGTGGTTTTGACGTCCGTCCACTCCACCGCCGCCCGCCGCGCGCGCACGCGCTCGTCGTGGCTCGATCGTCGGCGATTTTCCTCGCGAACTGCGTGGATTCCACGCGCGAAGAGGCGATCGATCGAGCGGCAAAGCGGCTGGGGCAACCGCTCGTGTACGTCTCCCTAGGCCAGCTAGCCGATCGATCGATCGCTAGAAAGGTAGCTAATTAATTTAGGAGAAGAGAACAAAATATATTATGATGCGCGTCTGCGTGCGTGATGGCGTAAGGCACCGTTTGTTTAAGTTAATAATTAAGATTATTGGGTCAAAGAGTAAACAAATAGCTAATTTATTAGAACAACGTATTAAAACTATAACATTGGCTCGTTGGATTGCTATAATCTAAGTTATGTTATAGTTAGATTATAGCAATCTAATGAGCCGAAGAACCATCTTTTTCAGCTTATTATTTTATAAATGCTCCATTACATTTTTGTGAAAATTACTTATTGTCATCTTATATTAAAAGATAAATTTTACGGTACACCAGAAATATTATAGACCGTCTATTTATTTTGATCTAATGGTTAAAAGGTAATATGTCACCTTTGATTTTTCTGCACTAACTTTTTAATTTTCTGCACATACTTTTTAATTTTTTTATGCTGAATTTTTAATTATCTGCCAGTCACCAAGTATTTTTAATTCTAACTAAAATCAATGGTCCAGATTAATTTTAAGTATTACCTCTTAAAAGATAATGGATGTACCGTAATAGAGCTTTATTAAAATCTTAACCGCCCCGAACACTTTATTTTTTGGACATTGCACTCTTTTCCTATCAAACATAACAATTTATACTATTAATAATCTAATTTGATAAACAGCTAGCAACTTATTTTTCTTCAAATTATTATAATACAACTTACTATAATCTTTACATATAAAACTGAATTACAATAATCTTAACGTGAAACTGACAGTGCCTCATGCTGCTGGTTGCTGAGGTTGGAGAGAGACGTGAAGACACGATTGATACAGATATCGCGATCGAGGTGTTTGACCCATCACCGGCCGGTGACGAGGCCTAGCTAGCTAGATATAGACCACCGCGCGCTCGCATGCACTGTAACGAATCACCTAATCTATGGGTCTGGGGCTGCTCCACTCCACTAAATTTTGCTTCACTTCATAAAATCCTCATAAGATCAGATCTAGAGTAGAGTTGCTGCTTCACTCTGAAGTAGTTACACTTGTTTAGCTTACGAAGTAAATCCAGATTTATAAATGTTAGGATTCGATAGGGATGTACTATTTTACCTTTGAGTTATTTATGCGTTACTTTTTTTGACATACTTAAATGTAAATATACCACAATAGCAAATGTTTTGTATTTATAAACTAAAATAATTAATATTACACAATTGTTTCAAAAATATCTGTGTAAACTACATACTAATTCCAAAGCAAATGTTTTGTATGTATAAACTGAAATAATTAATATTGCCTTCTGTTTCTTCCTTAACGATGAAGCATACCTAGTGCTCGAAGATGATATACCTTGTGGTTGTTTACACAATGCTTCAATATCATATAGATCCCTTGCAATGCGAGATGATCTTTTATTGAGACTACCAAAGGAAGTAAATAAAAAGTTTATGGACATGTTTAACAGTTAGAAAATATCCACCTAAGTACCTAACAATGGCACTACTACAGTGAAAATACACATACAACCTAAAATCATCAGTTCACCATATCCATGAACTCTGAAGTCCAAACCAAGCTTCAGAACAAGCCAGGGAAAGAATCATGGGGAAATTAGGGGCTGAGAGATTATAGTCTCCAATGAACGACACCACCATAGTTAACAAGAACAACATCATAGCAACAGAGGTGAGCTTGGGTAGCTACTAAAAATTCAGAAAGGACAGGAAAAGCACAGCATGCTCTCTTCCCGATCTTCCCAAATCAAGAAGCACATCGCAGACTATATTTTTTTGCACATCGCAGAAAGAAGCCTAGCACTGCC
>KE373177.1:88296-99118 GCA_000418225.1 Zizania latifolia
GCACCACGCCGAGTGCATGCGCCGCGCCTTGCGCCTTGCTCCACCGCTGCGCGCACCCGTGCGCCTGCTCGCGCCGCCGCCTCGTTCTCCGGCCGACTGGAGAGAGAAGGTCGGCTAGGGCTAGGGCTGGATGGGGTGGAGGAGAAGGAAGGTGGGAGGAAGGAGAAGAGGTGGGAGGAGGAAGAAGACACCTCAAAAAACTGAATTGATTTTTCAAATTAGCTCCAAAATCCTCACGGTTTACGGTAGATTACATCCCCTTATATAGCCTGAGCAGACCGAGGAAAAGACTCATCTACCCCTAGGGTTTCTGATACAGACTCAAAGCCCGCAGGGCACAAAGGTAAAAGACTGACTCTAGATATTTTTATTTGATGCCGGACTTTTTGTAGCTTTCACGGCACCGCTGGAATGTAACACCGTTATCGTCTCCGTTTAGTTTGGGTGACGGTTTTGCGCCGAAACCGTCAAAGTGCTTGCTGCCCTTGCGCCGTGCACCCGGATTGGACCACCACGACCCTGCAGCTCCTTCAGCCTGGCAATCGCCCATCCGTCTACCTGAGTCACACCGACCAACGCCACGGCAAGTCAACCTCTCCTCAAAGTCCCTCTCTTCAGAGAACCCTTCGAGGTGCCCCTCTTCAGGGGACTTCCTTCGTCTTCACTCTTCCTTTGACAATCACTCATCATCTGGGAGCCATGAGGCCCACAGTCTTCACCATGGCTCCTCATCTTTCTCCAAAAGAAGAACCCAGCTGTAGCTCTAGAAATGCATAATTATAGAACAAGTATAAGAGTCATGGAGGAATTGATAGACCAAGAATTTATGCTTATTCATGTAGCGATACCTTGCAGATGCACTTCAACACATCCAAAATACAGTTAAAGAATCCAACATTGAAAAGTGGAAGCACAAGCTTCAAGTAACCAAAATGGCCTAGACATTCAGCAAATGAACCATGGCAAGTCACTCCCCAAGTTTGTTTGCAGCGCCCTGAAATTATGCGAAATGTTATATCAGATGGAACAACAACAAACCATGATACAGATTACAGAACATTGGAGCCATGACTCAGTGGCCTTCCTATGGAACAAACCTGAATTTTTTTGATCTTGTTTCTGCATTTTGAACCATAGGAAGTTTAATTCATCCCCCAAGCAACCACCTCGATACTAAAGCGCAAACTAATACATTGTTAAAATTCTACAAAAATGCAGATCTGGCAACAATTATTCTTTTTGCTAGAATGAAACCATTCAGTGAAAAAAAAGAAGCGGCACTGCAGCACAAATCTTGCAAAACAGACTACAGAAAAGATTACTTCTCACATTTTCTGGTAATTCCTCGTTAACACCAGGGGTTTCACATGCAAGCATCATATCAAACATTAAACGGCAAAAATTCTTATCAGCCAAATAATATGGACAGGTGGTTACTTCATGGAGAGCTTTGTGGCAGCAGTACTCTAATAGCTCTCTTGCATATGTATTGGGCTCCTTACAGCTATCTGGAAAATCAGCCTCAAAGCTTTGCTGCAAGTCTTCAGTTACAATAGCAAGAACCCTAAAAATGTTAATTCAAGAAGCTAAGCATTTTAACTTCAATTCGACTTGAGAAGAACTAAGTTAATTTGTTGGACATAACAAGAAAATTACAAATAAAAAGATATAGGAGTGTCCAAATAGAGCAGAGTGTTCCACGATCCGCTTCTGTGCTTCGTCCATGAGGCCTCGGTGCACATGCAAGCCGAGCAGCATGTTCCATGTGATGACGTCACGCTGGGGCATTTTGTCAAACAGCCTACGCGCAGCCACGAGATTATCCGAGTACGGCGAGCAGCGTGTTCCATGATCCGGCATCTCGGACAGGCATGGCGACGAAGAACTCCCACGCCACGCGGACATCGCGGTGGCGGGCGAGCGCCGCCAAGAACGAGTTCCATGTGACGACGGAGCGGGTGGGGAGGCCATCGAAGAGCTGTCACGTGGTGTTGTAGTGGCTGTCACGGAGGAGGGTGTTGAGGGAGCGGTCAGCCTCACGCGTAGGTCAAGGTCATGAGTCCAATCGTGCAGAGGCGGAGACCGGAGAGGAGGAGAGGAGATCTATCTGTGGGTGTTCATACCAGAAGGAGAGGAAGAGGATGAGGGCGCAGACGCTGGGGCTGCCGGGGCAGAGCGTGGCGCTGCAGCAGAACTCCATGTCACAGCGGCGCATCGACGAGGCGCACTAGATCGACGAGGAAGAGGAAGGCCCCCGTGGCGACGCCAACGATGATTGCGGAGATTACAGAGGAGGCTGAGGAGTGGCTAGAGAGGGGAAGGGGAGGAAGAAGATCAATCTATCAATTTACCAACTAATCTTCTATAATTTCGCTCATATAAGAGAAATGACTGAGATTTAATATTTTTTAACAGATTAAGGATGAATGGCTAAGATTTTCTAGATGAGTGATGATAATAGATGAATGGCTGAGATTTTCTAGATGAGTGATGATGGTAGATGAATGAACTCGTTAATTATATAGTAGGGTAGATTAATTGGCACTAACCCATGGAGGAATGAGAAGTACATTGAATTGTCATCAGCTTATAAGTCAGCAGGCTATTTCGCAGGGAATCACACATCTGAAAACAAGCTCCTAAAATTCCTCAAGACATGGATACATGCCTCAGATGTGCCATTCATAAAACATCTAAATGCAAGTTTTCCTACTGTCTCATCACCTCTAACTGCATACAATGCAATCTATATGTACCTGATGGAGTGTAAGTGGTGTACTGAAAACAAAGCTAGTAGTTGAGTTTGGATACCAAATAGAAATTTTAGTGAAGAATGGGTGAGGCCACCAAGTTGTGTTCTTCATGAAACCTTTTTGCATCATAGCTGCATGTTTTAGACAAGTATCATTTTGCACCACCAAGTTAAGTTCTTTTCAAATGTTTTGATGCTCGGAAGTGGTCGTGCAGTAGATCATAGTTACTCCTTGCATAGTTTAGGCAAGGAGATATATAGTTGTAAAGATGTGCTGAAGGATTTAGGTGTTATTGTTGAAGTGAGATTATGTTCTTGGTTGGGATCCATTCTTTCTGGAAAGAGATTCAAATGGTGAGCAGCCAGAGAAGAGCAGTCAGAGAAAGAAGTTCCAATACACATAACATGATATCTGAATCTGTTCGAAAGTAATCTAACAAACAATAGGAGCAATAACTATTTCAACAGATAACAAATGGCATACTCGTAGTACGGACATCAGGCCCTATAGATTTCTCTGTTGTCTCTATTCCCTAGCACGTCTTGCTTGCTTTCTTTCCTCTCTATACCTGAGCTCTCGCTGTCTATGGTATGCTCTCCGTTGCCTTTCCTCTTCATCAAATCTTGTACTCATTGCTCGCTCACTAGCTTCCCTCCTTCTCGTTTCGTACTCCGATTGACTTTCTGCCTCTGTGACCCAACCGTCCTCGTACGTAGGCAGTGCTACATCTACCCACCAATAGAATGCGTATCTCCTTACAATTTGCTGCCATAACGAATAGGAAGGTAAGTGTTACATTGGAAAATTAATCAAAAATAAGCCACGATTTAGTTGTGATCCCTTACCACAAAGTTATCATCTAGGTTGGGGCATATGAATTCTCTCCTTCCCCTTGATTCCCCTTCGAGCGAGGTTGTTAGCATGCAATGACTGCCACAGGCGCACGTAGGTCGTTGGTCCCACTCGAGGATTCCTAGAGAATTTGTGATCCAACTTGATCTAGCATGGTGGCAACCTCCTAGGCATCGTAACCTACTGAGTCGTGCTGACTACCGGTATCGGAGTCTACCAAATCAGATGGACTGTGGTACGCAGGGTCCATGCCACCCTACCAGTATTGATACGGATGCGGCGTTGTAGAAACAATAAGTTGTTAGTGACATATGGTAGATTATAATGAAAATTGGTGTAAGACTGTACAATACTTACCAGGTGCCACATGTGCTCCATATCCCAACGACGGTGGTGTGGCATACCCCGATGGGCCCATCGACGATGGGCCCGCACTATAGAAGTATGCATACGATGGATACCAAACCCACGGTGGCTGCATCGTAGGGGGTGCTAGTAACAGAGGGACTAGTTGTGGAGGAGGTGGCTGAGGGGCAGCAGCACGAGGAGGTGGCCGTGCAGACGTGAGGCTGATGGAAGTGTTGAGCTAGTCGAGGATACGTCGCAAACCCATCTAGTCCAGTGGGTTGTGCACTTTGCCAACCTCACCAACCCACTGTTGAATCATTTCATCGGCCGTGTTCCGTACGTACCACACGTGATCAGACTGCAAATGAATAAGTCAAATAGCCACATAGTATTAATCATCGAAGATTAAATAATTTATATACTTACCGACTCATGCTGAGCAACGACCATCTGAGAAGGATATTCGTACGTCACACGGGGATTAGATGGAGGACCGGTGCCTCGTACTCTGATGAGATGGACCCTGGTGCGAACGGAGTACCATCGGAGGTAGTCATGGTACGTCGTAGGGTCATACTCGTCCTCCTTGTCATGCTGGTCCTCCATTGCACCGTCTCACTACTCGACCCATGGCTGCATCTGAACCTGCCATGGGATGCTGGACGCGACTCCTTTCCGTGTGTTCCTGCAGCAAATAAATGTAAAGTATGGTTTACAAGGATAGAGAAAACTAGAATGTGACAACTAGTGCATATGTACGTGTACAGGAGCTCACCGGTGTGAGTGGGTAGGCACCTAGGCCTCTATAGGACAAAGGAAGTACTATACTCGCCTAAACGGTCGGTAGACGCGGTGGACAGCATATCCCTCGATCATGACATCAAATACGAGGCATCTACGTGTCCTCCAGTACGTCGCGTCCCACGTGCACAAGGCAAAGAGCTCGTAAGGCGTGAGCCTGACAACGTCACTCGGCAGGTTAGGTCTCTAGCGAAAGTCATGCGCCCGAATGTTGTCGAGCTACGCCGTGTAGTCCGGGTAGGAGAGGTGGGTCTGAGCGTGAGCCTAAGATGGCTACAAAAGAGGAAATGTCAATACGAAATTAATTTTGATAAATGATTATGTACAAGAAATACTGACCCATCATCGATACCAAAGTGTGCCCATCATAGGTAGATCGATGTCCTTCCCTGGTAGCCCCCCTGCGTACAGTGCGATGTCCACCTGGGGCTGACCAATCTGCACCCTCTCATATGACCAAATCTGTATCAACAGGGGACACCCAGTAATCAATGTGCCGTCCATCCGTCATCGACATCCGTCGCAAACAGCACGGTATGTGGCGCAAAGGACGGTAGATCCTCATGAGTACTGTGTCATGTCGTCATCGGTAGAATCGGTAATGGCTCGAGCAAACTGCACCAGGTGCTTGTTCGACGCTATCGTCGTGCGTGCTGGTGAACATCACCTAGCCAAAAAGCCAAAGGAGGTAAGCCTCCAAGTGGCGGCTGACAGTGTAATCGTTAGGATCGGTGGCTAGGTGCTCCACCTGTGTAAGGGCAAATGTTAGTATACAGCAAGGATACGTTAATATTCGATGTTATTACCATGTTAAAATGACATATCTGGTACTGACGCAATCACCTCTATGTCGGCCCGTGTGTGGATGTGAACTCCTGTTCTGCCTCGCCATCAGGTAGGATGGGATGGGCACCCATGAAGCACGTGAGTAGGTCAACACGCCACTCTGTCTTAACATCATTAGGCACAACTGCTTCTCCTACTAGTAGAAGTCCTAGCAGGTAAGATACATCCTCCAGCGTAATCATCATATCTCCCAAAGGCAGGTAGAATGTGTGTGTCTTTGGCCTCCACCTGTTGACCCACGCCATGATAAGGGCTCGATCGAATAGAAACCTTGGTGTTGGATCATCCTCGATGTGTCCTCCCTCGACCAACCTAACTAGAGGGAGTAAGTCAGCACCACTCAACCTGCATCAAAGAAAATGTTAGTCACGTGACAAACTAAAAACAAAACATTAACCGGCATTATGCTTGCTTAACTAACCAGCCAACCCATCAAGAATAGATGTTCTAGAGATGCTGTGGTGGCCAGACTCTAAGCGGCACAAGATCTGCCTGTCCATCCTTGGTGGAGGTGAGTGCCACTGCCTGATGGTTCCCATCGATCGTGAGGGAGAGCGGCTCATAAGGGAAGTCATCGTGACCCGCTATCTGCAGATTGTAAAATAGACAAAGCTCGTTAGTGATGAAGATACAAGCTATGACATAATAGTAAAGTAACTGACATATATACATCTTGGAGAGTATGTATAGTGTGTGCTGTACGGTGATTGGTATGTCATGTAGGCCCTTGACTGCTTGTGCCGACTTCTATGCAATTCTTGAATGAGTGTCCAGCCATCTTGCACAAAGAGCAAGTCTTCTTCCGTCCGCTTGCTTTGGATTCATCCATGTCATTCCAAATGCGCCGTGTCTTTTTTCTTCCCACTTTTAAGTTGACACATTGAAAATCTAGTACCCAACGATGTGCACCATCTAGCGGAGATATGAATAAGCTGGCAACCACATACCCTGAGAGTTCACCGCTCTAAGTCTAAAGGACCTTCTCCTTTTTGAAGTAATCAGACAAGTACACCCCGACAGACATATCAAATGTGGAGCACGCAGCCATGACATGACCACATGGCTTGTGGTAGAGAGATGGTTTGTTGCAGGTATACCGACAAGTGTCGGTAACGCTGCACTCCTGAACAATAACATCTTGGTTTGTTCCTCTCCAACCTTTGTCTTGACACGTTACCTCAAAACAGAGTTCTTAGGAACTTATCTTGATGGCACGATGCTGGGGTGTCTTCTTACTCTTCTCTATGAAATACTCCATAATCTTTCTACAATACAGAAAGCACTCGTCCCTATGCACCACCAAAGCAGCAGTATGTCCATCCATGAAGTATCGGGTGGTTCCACGGATTATGCCCTCTACAATACCAACCAATAGCAAGCATCGCATACCCCGCATCACCCAATTGTACACCTCGACAAGGTTGGTGGTCATGATGCCATACCTAGCGCTGTGAGTGTCGTGCAGTAGAGACCAATGCTCTCTCTTCTTGAATATTTAATCCAATCAAAGAAGCAACAAACTTTTGTCCTCTGCCGTTTACGGATTGTCTGTTGATCATCGGTGGGCAGCGAACAAAGTGGCTCTAGCTCTAGCTCTGGATCACTTCCAGATTGCTGCCTGGCGGCCTTCCTTACTTATATTTTGAGGTCAACTCATCAAGTTTCCTCCACAAGGCCTTGAACTTCCTCTCTTGGTTTTGGCTACACAGTCTCTTGAATAAATTAGTTAATTTTTTATTCTTTCCAAAGTGACGGAAGAAATTTACACCTAAATGGTGCATACACCATCGAGACTGTATGTCCTTCCAAGGATATGACTCCTCTGGATTATACTTTATATGTTAGGTTGCCTTGATCAGTCCTGCGTGTCGGTCATGCAACACATAAATATTTGGCTTATCCTAAAGAACCCTAATATTCAGGTGCCGTAAGAACCATAACCAACTTTTGTAGTTCTCACTTTCCATGAAGGCAAAGGTAATTGGCACAACCTGGTTGTTACCGTCAACACCAATAGTAGTCAATATCTAACTTCTATACTTCTCAGTTAGGAATGTCCCATCCACATAAAGAATGGGACGATAATACTAGAAAGTCCGGATATAAGCACCGAGTGATAAGAAAACTCGATGTAGAATCTTAGTACCCTTCGAGAATACCACATCCTTCTCTTTGAATGAGTTTTATGTGCTAGGGTTATGACTCTTCACCACGTCTAGACAGAGAGGCATGTTATGATATGAGTCCTCAAACATACCGAACCTCATTTTGAGCGCCTTCTGTTTAGCCCTCCATGCCTTATAATAGTTGATTGTGTACTGAAACCTTCTCTCTATGGCAAGCATTAAGGCCCGAGGCTCATAACTGAGATTCTCAACAATTTTAGAATACATTACCCCCAAAATATAGTTAGCACTTAGATTCCTATGCCTGGTTATAGCTCTGTCAACCACGCAGGTATAGTCGATAACAATTGAGCATACCCAATACAGTCCCTACTTCGATTGATGTGTGCAAACCCTCCATGGGCAATCATCCCTCTCGCACACAACGTCATACATTGTGCGATTTGACCTCTTGACTCAAAATGTCCGCTGGAGTGATAATGACCATGCTTTCATGACATCTTGAATTGCTTCTTTCGTAGGATAAATCGCATTCTGTCGAACCTCATTCTGTCCATACTCCCAACGAGTGTTGTAGCTCTCATTAATAGCAAGAGAGCTAAAATCTTATGCTTGCCACTCGTTGGGAATCACAGTATTTTCGTCTTTGTTGTCATTGTTGCCTTCTCCTACTTCGTCTTCTTTATCTGAGTTATCGTTGGCACCCTGTTCGAGTGCTTCCTCAAAGTCTTGGTCCTCTCTCTCTAGCAAGTTAGGTGTGGCCTCTATGTCCTCTTCTTCATCAGCTTGGTCTTCAGCAACCCTAGGTATCGTAGATTGGGGAGCATCCACGGAATGTGGTACTACATCTGTCTCAGGGATCACCTCTTTGACTTTGCTACTCTCGACGACCTCAAATTGTACTCTAGACTTAGCAACTTGATCAGGTGATGGGTCTAAAGTAGGAAAGGCACGAGGAGTAAAATAAATAAGCAATATCCATTCCAAACCTTGCTCTAGCGCCTTTCTAGCATACCCTCTATGGCGGTCGAGGTAACAGGAACCATCTCCTAAAAATACCCTTTGGCCACACGGCTGCATCGGGCATACAAATACAACTCCCACTGCTCTCATCCAATCAAAAAATATGATACAACCGCCGCCTCATACTTTCAATGCTACGCTCCACCACCTAACTTAAACTATTTTGTTACATTGAAAATTACTAAGGTCGGCACCATCATGACCAATAAGTACTTGCCTATCTCCATAGTAAATCTTAAATGATGTTCTATCCGACATGCCTATAAAATTAAGTTTACACCAACAGAGCTATATTAAGCAGCAAACAATACCACAAATATAACTATGTGTCTAGTGCGACAGTACGATTACACTTATTTAGCAATAGGCGAATTAACTAAACAGAACTATATTTAACTGTACATAGTATATAGAAACAACGCAAAATATTAAATAACAAAGCATGCAACGAAAATAGGATGCAAATGAAACATTAGATAAATTTATATCATTAAATTACTAGGTGCATAAAGGCTATGTCCAAAGTACCACAAAACTTTTTATAGCTATGTGTACAGTAAATGTAAATTACGTTTAAAGTATCGCTACATTATGTCTAAACTACAGAAAATATTTAATAGAGTAAGGTATGTTAAAATACCTGGAACAGCAGTGGATGCAGTCATGGACGGGTCTTACGTCAGTAGGCTAGCACGCACAAGAAAGCTACATAGAATAAGGTATGTTAAAGTACATCTTAATTATCTATAAACTATATTTAAAGTACCTCTAAATTATCTCTAAAGTACTCCTTAATTATCTCTAAACTATGTTTAAAGTACCTCTAAATTATGTCTAAAGTACTCCTTAATTATCTCTAAACTATATTTAAAGTTCCTCTAAAGTATGTCTTCATCCGACTGGTGGCGGATTCAGATAGGACGAGTTGGCACATGGTGTTGCCAACGAATGTAGGGCTCCCGAAAGTGATGATGGAGCCAACGGGGACCTTGGTATTGAAGTTGCAAACAATGACCATTGGTTCCGAATGAGAAAAATCACAGAATTCCCATACCTGACGCGCTAACTGTCATTGCTTGGAACGGCAGTCCTCCGATAGGGTATCCTATGGAGGTAGTTTGATTCAGTTAGGATGGTTTCTGTGTTCGAGATCATATGGTTGCTTCTAAAGCTAAGAGATAAAGAGAACTTAGACAGATTGGGGCCTCCTGGAGGATAATAATACTAGTCCTGTGTAATGAAGTATGCGCTGACGATTACGAGGTTCTCGCGCGCGTAGGTTAAATGAGAGTCTAAAAAACCCACCTAAGGGAGGTACCCCCGACCACTTTATATACCTCAAGGGTCAGGGGGTTACCGTTTAGGTCTTAACTCCCCCAATTAAGTATCTTTACAGCGGTTAAATTACCAGGAGAAGCGGGTTAATTGATGGAATTGTGCCCAAAAAAATTCTGGGGGAACCGAAAGTTCCGGCTGCAGCCGGAAGTTCCGGGTTCTGAAGCATCTGGAATATCCTATGGGATCGGAAGTTCTGGGCCAGCCCCAGGGTTCAATCTTCTGGATGAACCGGAAGTTCTGGTTGTAGCCGAAAGTTCTGGGTTCTGGACAAACCGGAAGTTCCGGGTTCGGAATTAATTCGATACAGAAGGTCTGTTTCGGAAGTTCTGGCTGTAACCGGAAGTTCTGGACCCGAATTAATTCGATACAGAAGGGTAATTTCGGAAGTTCTGGATAGGATCCGGAAGTTCCGATGACCGGAAGTTTCGGCTATAGCCGGAAGTTCCGGGGTGTGCAGATTAGATCTGTTAGGCTTTTAATTTGGATTAAAAGGCCCATGCTGGGCACTATATAAAGGAGGAGAGGGTGGCACGTAGGGGGCTGCTACCATTTGAGGAGCCATGGTGTATACCATGGGGATGATGAGTGATTGTCAACGGGGAAAAGATGTGAAGAAGAGAAGTGATGAAGAAGCCTCGACCGTGATGGAGTTCGCACGTGACTTAGGTACACGGACGGACGTCGGTCGGACAGAGGGGTCGCGAAGGCGTACCGGTCCAATCCGGGTGCGTGGAG
>KE373177.1:111197-122868 GCA_000418225.1 Zizania latifolia
TAGCAAAGTGTTGCTTACCTATGTCACTTATCTTCTAGCAGTGATGCCAAAGCTCACTAGGAGATTAGTTGAATATGGATCTTGTCCCACAATGTGTTGTTAGAGGGAATGCAATTTTTACATTGTGGTATATCTTTTATTTGATAGAAGATGAACATAGCATAGTGCTTAACCTTATATTTTTATTGTAGATCATGGCACCTACTGCGAAGGACCCCTTAATTATCTCTAAACTATGTTTAAAGTACCTCTAAATTTTCTCTAAAGTACCCCTTAATTATCTCTAAACTATGTTTAAAGTATCTCTAAATTATCTCTAAAATATCCTTTAATTATCTCTAAACTATGTTTAAAGTACCTCTAAATTATCTCTAAAGTACCCCTTAATTATCTCTAAACTATGTTTAAAGTATCTCTAAATTATCTCTAAAGTACCTTTTAATTATCTCTAAACTATATTTAAAGTACTTCTAAATTACTTTAAAAGTAGCACTAAAATACTCCTAAAGTACTGCTAAACTACCCCTAAAATACTACTAAACAACCCCTAAATTACCTCTAAAATAGTTCTAAATTACTCCTAATCTACTCCTAAATTACTCCTAATCTACTACTAAACTACACTAAACTATCTACCCTACACCTAGAACTACCTAAAGAAGAGAAGGGAGGGGAGGAGAGGGCAAACCTGGAGGCTTAGGGGCGAAATGGGGCTGGGGCGCGAGATGGCTGGGAGGGGGCTTTAGCCCCCCTTATATAGCTAGATCAGTTGGCAGATAGTTTGCCAACTGAGCACTGTAGCTCTATCGGTAGACCATCTATCGATAGAGAGCAGTCAGCAGCGGATCAACGGCCTTGTCGGTAGACCATCTATCGATAGAAACCGGGCCCGCCGACTGAGTCCGTTGGCCCTCTGTCGGCAGACCATCTACCGACAGAGGGTAAATCGGTAGATGGTCTATCGATAGAGGCCGAAATAGCCTCTGTCGGCACACTATAGCCCGACAGTAGGCTATTTTTGTAATTTATAAAATCCGTATACCAGAAATAAAATTCTGAATAAAAAATATATCATTTAAAAAAAATTCGACGTAGTGGTGCCATGTGCTAGATACAAAAGCAGACATGAGCCTGTGAATGAAACATTTCTGGCTTTGCTGAATGCCACCTGACCTTGCCATCATCTAATAATCTGCATCTCTAGAAAAAGGCATTGTGTGTTGAGATCTCTTGTTTGTTACACTCATTAGTCTCATTTATTAGTAAAAGTGCAAACAAAAATTTAGTTTATTAGACTAGCTTATTATAATCTGCTATCTATATTATATTATAGTAATCCAACAAGCTGATAGAATCCATTTTTTAATTATTAGTCTAGAAAGTCTAAATACACATTGCATTTTTGTATAGATTGCTTATTATCATCTAACACCCAAATCTTAACTCTTCACACTTTATTTTAAGAGCATTGTAGTCTTTTACTTTATAAATATAACAATCCATATTAGTAATAATAATCTAGATTGTCTAGCTGATATCTTATTTTTCCAATTTATAATAAATAACATCTACATGTTAGATTACAGTAATCTGTCATATGTTGCTACTGCATCAATCACCTGCTGTCCCCCTGCTGACTGGCCTGAATCTGATCAGCATGCGGGTGTGATGCGAATATGCGATGTCAACTTTGGTGGCCTTCTGTTGAAGACACGCATGATCATGATCATGATCGGCAGGGGAGCACTTTGCCTAGCATGGCCGGAATGAATCATGCATGGGACACGAAATCACAGTGTTTCTTCCAAGACATCTCTACTGCAGGAGTAGCTTGCAGTTGGAGTAGGGTCTCTGACCTTGAAAGGAAATCTGTTGTTAGGCCCATCCAAATCTCCTGTCAATTCGTTTTGACGACATCTGTTGGCCTTTCCCGTGTCCCGTCATCTCGTGTCATCTACTCTTGTTCTATTCGCTGGGATTTAGTTGCGCTGTTCATTTGTTTATTGTTTCTAGGGGCCGTTTGTGAATACATACTCTGTATTATAGTCTAGAGATTTTGATGATAAGAAAAATCTTTCCTCTTTATTCATCTGATTCACTCGTATAATGAGCTCTTGGTTTTATATTTATAAACAAAACCTTAAAGAAATAAACCCAATCTTCAATATAAGTTTAAATTTTAAGAGAGAGATGAGTCCAAAAATTTCTCTCAAAACTCTAGATTTTCCAACCCATACAACCTTAGGCGTGTTTCTTGATAACTTCCCTTGCAATTGCATATACAAGAATGCCGAATCTGAAAGCATCTGGAGTTCTGAGCATGGATTGAACGGTAATTAAGCGTACGAGTCTGAAACAAATGGGGCCAGAGTATCAGTAACTGAAGGGTAATTTTTGTGCTAGCAAGCTTACGACCGTGAGACAGTCATCAGAGTTGTTCTTCTCCCAGATTGCGCCAAGATTAACTCTGGTAATCGAACAAAAACTGACACTGACCTCCTAACAACCGCTAGCCTGATACTAATATTTTGTCGATCAAATTGAAATAACTTGGAATTATAAATGTGTCTGTAGATTGTGCACGCTTCTAAACTGGAAACCCACAGAAAGAGTAATTTCTGCTACTTCATTTTCACCTGGCTGGCTGTAGTTAAGCTCAGGTCTTTAAGAAGTTTGTTCCCCTGGCTGCCCACCAGCTTAGCTAGTCCACAGCAAACAGCACAGGCACACACTTGCTGTCAACCCAAGGACATGAAAGCGACGACACGTCGAGGCATGGACGGGGGCCTAACAGCGAAGAGGAAGAAGAAGGCCGCGAGCGCAGCCGCGCGAGGCTTCATGTGCGGCTGCGGCGGCGCCAAGTCGGTGTCCATCGTCTCTCGGTTCCCCGCCGCCGGCAGTATGCCGGCGGCCACGACGCCACTGACAAAGTCATGTACTAGTACCACAACGACGGCGACGTCGGCGAAGACGAGGATGACCGTGCGGGGCTCTGTCCACGAGGCGGATGGCAGCGCAGAGGGGACGCCGCCGAACGTGGATGCGCTCCTGCGGCAGCTGCGCGAGCTGGAGCGCGGCGTGCGCGCGCTGAGCGTCCAGGAGGACCGCGGTGGGAGGGCGCCGCGGCACGGCAGGAGCGCGAGCGACTGGGGAGCAGCAGCAGCAGCATCTGGCCGGCGCGGGCGGCTCGAGGAGGAGAGCGTGGCGGTGGTGACGGAGTCCGACGACCCGCTGGGCGACTTCCGTCGATCGATGGTGCAGATGATCGTCGAGAACGAGATCACGGGCGCAGCCGATCTGCGGGATCTGCTGCAGCGCTTCCTCTCGCTCAACTCGGCGCGTCACCACCACCTCATCCTCCGCGCCTTCGCCGACGTCTGGGAGGAGTTCGTCGCCGGCGTCCAACAAGTCCACCACCACAACCACCACCACCCTCGCCCCCGTCCAGTGAAACCTCTCCCGTACAGCGCCACAACTAGCTGATGTCCTGTCCACAAACAGTTGCACCATGCACGCTTGCACTGCAGTGACACGTTTACTCCAGTTGCATTATAAATCCAGACCTCGGGAATCGCTGCTGATGTCTGAACTCTGAAATATATGACTGCATCTCAGCATCTGCATGTACATTTCAGTAAATATTCGTATATACATTGCCACTGCAATTTGACGGAGGGCACAGTTCATGACACACACACACACGGTGCCACGGGAGCAAACTCAGCAAAGGGAAGAGGAGCCCGTGAAGTGCGGGAGACTGCTTGTTGGTAGCAAGGCAGGCACAAAGCAAATGGCAAGGTATATCTAAGCTACCAACTTTTTATTTGGTTTGGTGGATGGCGAGATTTAATTTAAACGAGAGTTGTTGATAGAAACTGCGTCGGCGTCGGTGCCGGCGGAGAGGTGCAGCGTGGCAGAGACAAATGCTTTTGCTCGGTGAAACATGGAATCCCACCATATATATTATACTTGCCGGCCGGCGATCTCGGCTTTTTCGTTGCTCATCTAAGATTAACAAAACTACGGCGTTTCAGGCTAACAATAGATCAGCGGTTGACGATAATCGGTCTAGAATTTGCTGCCTAGCTAGGCAGTGACCGGTTTTGTAAACTTTGACTGTGTTGCTCGTGCTCAATTCGCTAGGTTTACGGATGTCATGGCGTCGTGCGCCTGCCCGGTATGCTTCTCGGCACTAGATCAAATTATTGCCGTATGATGCATGTGTCCAAAGGCTGGAATGACCAACTGATTGGAAGTTGGGAGCTGCTAGGCGGCAGTTAGCTACAGATTCATATATCATCTGGAGTAGCCAGTAGGTGGTGATGGCTGATGAACGGAACTTCTTGTGTCTGAAAACTGAAAAGGAAACCATGGGAAAGTACAAGGGTTAATTGTTTCTGTGCCACCATTATTCTTTAGCTTTCACGCTATGTCATTACAATTCATCTATTTGTCAGTGTTGACGTAATCTAAAAATACGCAACATGTTTTTAGTGTTTAGAACCTCTAAGGGTTCAAAGTGTATACGGGGGTTCAAACTCTGCCCGAGGCCTCCGAAACGGATAATAACCTTTGTGCAGGAGTAGTATTGATTAACACTACAAGTGTTCGATCCCCTCCCCCCTACAAGGAGGAGGATATTTATAGGCGCGGTAAAAATAAGGTAATAATAGTTTACCCCCTACGTTCAACCGACTATTACAATATTACACAGTGAATTACATAGGAGCAATTTAGTAACATTTCGTATAAACATGGCAAGGCACACGTCTTGTCGGAAGGGACGGGGAGCCTATGGTTTCAACGTCACCTCCGAGTGGTTTTGAGGTACGCAGCCCCTTCGACGGAGTTGGCTTCGTAATGACAAGCGGTTCTGCGCCGTCGGCCTTCAGAGGGGCTTGCGGCGACTTAGGGCGAAGCTGTGGCTTGTGCATTCAGAGGGGGCTTCAAAGTTCTTGTTATTTCGTCTTGTTAGGGCAAAAGTATTTTCCCCCAACAGTAACCCCTCGCATGTGGCCCTTCGTCGGAAGGGGTAAAATGCGCTTCGATGAATAACAACTTTGGGCAATTCCCTTCGAAGGCACAGACTTTGGAGCCTAGCTTCTAACTGATCATAGTTCTTCGAGCATTAAATGGATCATAGAACCGATGGGATGTCCTTAGAAGCCCAAACAGCGTCGAATGAAGCCAAAAATCCAGAACCAAACCATCGCTTCGCTGTGCCCGCTCGGCCTTTTTTACCTTGGCCCCATCAATCATAGACCGCAGAAGGCGCTTGCGAGGTTTGTAAAAAACGGCTCTAGGGAACACGCCGGGCGCCTTTTACTGCCTATAAAACCCCCTCAGCCCCTGGGGCTCATTCTACGCTCAAGCACATTTCTGCTCTTGCTCTTGCTCTCTGCTAAGTTCTCAGCCACTAGCCTCCGAAGCCCTTCCTTCGCCTCTTCTCAGAGTAGAGCCTTAGCTTTGCGAGATGATGAAGAAGTCCTCCGCTGGTAAGAGCCCTCAAGCCACTGGAGGGTCTACTTCAGTGTAGACCCAAGCAGCGGCCGCAGCGGCGGCAGCAGCCCTGAAGGGTTCGTCGAAGCACTACGGGCCGCACTACCTCCGACCTCCCATGAATTTATACGAGCTAACCTTCGAGCTGAAGAGGACGCGCTCGACCTTGGACTCCATGAATGACATCTGCACGGGGAAGGTCTATAAGTCGACCAACGTCTGAATCCTGAAGCATGAAGTGATCCCCGCTCCGAGAGATGACGAAGCAGTGATCTTCAAAGCCTTTCTCGAGGCTAGGCTCGGGATCCCAGCAATGGATCTGCTGGGAGAGGTGCTTCATTTGTACAACCTCTAGCTCTCCCAACTGTCACCGAATGCCATCACTTGCCTCACAATCTTCGAGTGGGCCATGAGGGTGGAAGGGTATGAGGGTCACGTAGACGTCTTTGTGGCCCTGCACGACGCAAACTGCCAACCGAAGCGGAGGGTTAGCGACGACGGGGTCACTAGGGCCCTGGCCTTTGGGAGCGTTAACTTCTAGCTCCGCTAGGAATTCAGCGACGGCTTCTCGACGAGGGCATCCAACGATAGGTGGTACTTGAAGTGGGACCAGAAATGACTCTACATCTCCGTCGAAGCGGACTCTTCCCTTCGTAGCACCAATGTCCCCATCATGTACCGCCGCCAAGCCAAGATGGGGACGGATGAGGCCACCAATAAATCCAGGATTCAACTCCTGCGGCTGGTGGCCCGGAGGATGAGCATGATGTATCTGGCCAAGGAGTTCATCACCCTCTAGATCAGCCCCCTCTTGGCCCGGTGGCCAAAGGACCTGTTTGTGGACTCCGTGCCTGGCGAACCAAAGGAGATCCCTTCAGAGATCATCGGTGAGCCTCTGAAACTTTGCACTTTTGTGCTTCGAAAGAATTACACACAGCCTTCCTAACTTCGATGTCTAAGTCACAGCCAAACGGGTCGAGCTGACGCCGAAGGAGGCAGTCAAAGCGGCCAAACGTGTCGTAGGGCCCCCAACGACAAATGAAAAAAGTAAGCGCCTCACCCTCGTTGGAACGTGGGAGATGTACAACCGGGTATGACTCTGCTCGAAGCCGGGGAGCCCCCGGAGCTTGCAGAGCCTGCAACCTCTGGAGGGGGTTCGAAGCAGAAGAGGGGGGACGACGATGAGAAGCAGCCGCCTTCATCTCCATAGTGCCCTCGAGGTCCACCCGGCTCTGAGGAGCCGATAGGATCTCGGGCCCCGATCTTAGTGACTAGGCCATCGGACTTGGAGCCAGCGCTGATCCCAAGTTTGGTTCCTACAGTGGAGGCTAGGAAGGTCCCCTAGGACCTGAACTAGGGTTCAGGGTCAGTGGCCTCGCCAGTCCGCACGGAGGTAGACTGGCTAGGCCTCTTTGATCCTTCGGATTGCCATGACCTCTCCCCAATTCCAAGGGAGATCGATGGTAAACGATAGTCTAGAACGCTTTGCAGGCCCTTCGTCACTTGTTCTAACTTAACTTTTTCTTCAGACCCCATCATCAACGATCAAGTAGACCATGGCGCTGATCTGGGCGAAGGAGACGGGGCGGCAGAAGTGGCGGAGCAGTCTGGTGAGGAGGCCAGTGAGGGGGATAGCGAAGAGTCTAGCGAATACTCTTCAGAAGATGATGAGGAGGAGGTCGGTGACAACGCGGCTCACGTGGCCCCTTCGATGGAGGGTACTGAAGTCCTCTCTCAGGGCCTAGTGCCGGAGGGGGTGGAAAGGAGGGTCACTCTGTTGAGGCCCTTCATCTCGTCGGAGGCGCCGCTGGGCGAGATGGTGTCTCAGTACCTTCGTGGTAGTTAGGGCCTCGCCAGGTCTGACTTGGTGGCTAAGATGTCTCGGTATCGCCACGAGGACCTCACTGTGGCCTCTGAGGAGGCCCTCCTTTAGGTATGCGAAGCATAGGTGTGATTCGTTAGCCCCTTTTAGTTTTTCTTCTAAAAAACCTTCTTCCCTCACAGGCCTTCGCCTTGATCCACGGAGCCACCCGCGCCACTGATCACCAGGAGGACCTCATCGGGCAAGAGATCAGAAATCTCCATCGACAGGCCTTGAAGACTTCTAGGCTGCACCGATAGGTCGATGCAGCAGCCAACGCATTGAGGGGTGAGCTCCGACAGGAGCGCGAAGCCCAAGCCACGGTGGCCACCGAAGCGAAAGAGCTTCATCAGGCCAACAAGTCTTTGGGGACCGGAGTTGAGAGGCTTCGTGCCGCCAACGAAGTCTTGGAGGCCAAGAGAACCAAAGCCACCCGGGAGGCCACCCTGACCATAGACACACTTAGCGGTGTCTTGACGCACCTAGGGACCGTGTGCCGGATCCTAGACTTCGACGCTAGGGATCTGGTCTGGCTTCATCTTGGGTTCCTCTAGACGACCGCCGCTAGTATTATGGAGAAGACCTTGGTGGGCTTCGCCATGATGATAGGAAGGGTGGCGGGCCAGGGAATCCTTCAGCTTCTTCACGAAGTGCGCTGCCAGCACCTCACCGCTGTGACCTCCATGGTGGACGTCAACTTTAGCAGTCCGCGATTGATCTCACCCGTGCCAGAGGTGGTTCGAGCCTAGTGCGCGCTCCAAAGGCCTTAGAGGACTCAGGCGAAGGATGCGGCCCTTGAGCTTCTGCAAGAGACTCACCACCGATAAGCGAGACAGCAAGCTTCACCCACAGTGGCCCCTTCGACAACTTGAGCCCTCCTCCTTTGAAGGTGTAGACCTTAGGCTCCCCTGCCATATTTGATGTAATACTTCGATGTAAATTGATCAAAGTATTAATGAAGTGCGGGGACATTTTGGACTTGTTCAGGATCAAGCTGTGAATGCCAATATTGATGTCGGTACTTGAAGCCTCAGAGGCACTCTGTCACTAGTGGGTAGTCTACAAAGTAGCTAGGGCCGAGGGCCGACCACGATTTAAAATACCGCGGGGCCCTACCGGTGAGGTTTTAGTCGAAGTAGCTCATGAATTGTTAACTCCGGTAAAGGCGGAGCCCGTTCATAGCCCATCATCTTCTCCCGACTTGGGCGGTTTTGATGATATCGTACTCGAAGTCAGAGGAGCACAGCCCCCGTGAGCGCCAGAGGTTATTAACGACGAGGTGCTCGATTTTTTAGCCTTCGACTCATGCCCCCCATGACTCAGACCTGGGACAACCTTCAAGAAGAGCAAAGGGCCCAGCGAGCGGTGAAGCGGGGTCGCACGCGCAGCGGTGAAGCCTCCTCGAGCCGAGGAGGCCCTCGTGCCAAGACGAGCAAGAAGAAGCGAGGACCAACTATTTCAGTGAGGTGTGCCCGCTTTCTGTTAGGTTTTGATAGTGCTTTTTTATGATGTCTTTCTTCTTTGTTTATAATTGAAGTGTACTCGATGTGGTACTTCATGTTTGTAATTTGAATTGCTCATGAATAAAACTGCGTTTTGATGCATTGTATTATTCGAGGTGTAACCTACCCATCGTTGTGTACCAAATTTATGCCGAAGCATACTCCGAATGCACACATACTCCCTACTCCCCCCTTGCTCATGGTGGGGTATGAGCTTAGTGAATGCGTGGTACGAGCAGTGTTAACGTGACACAACTGGGCTTCGAGCATGGCCTCGGGCCATATGGGTGTAGGTGAACATTCGAAGACTAGACTTTGAGTGTTTGGTTACTTTGGACCTTAGGGGACACATCGAGCTGTTCACTCGGAATCCCTTAGTTTTTTTAGCGCTCTGGCCTGGGGGCACTTTGTAGCGATAATGGTGGAGTGGATCATACCAAATTTTTTAGGGTTCGCAACGGAGCCCGAAGTCAGTGCCGTTAGCCATATTCGGGGAGCGACCCACGAGCATTAGGCTTCGGGCTTCACACCAGAGTGCGGTGCACTATTACGTGTGTTAGACTTTATTTGTCTCATGTTGAGCCTGTGGCTTCAGGTAGCGGAATGTGTACGCATACCACCTAACCGTCGAAGCCCTACTGTTGTTGCGATGCATCCATTGCTATGACAATATGCTTGAGGTTAGGTCGAACGTGAACCTTCTCCTCGGGGGGATGCATAGTACTTTGGTATGAAGATTGCCCTCGAGGGGCATTTATTCGAAGGCACCTTCGCAATATGGCTTTAACATGACACTAAGCGTAGTACCTCCGGAGGTGCTCCGCATGCCAAGTGTGCTTTAATTCTTCTCCTTCGAGAGTCAAGAGCCCGAACTAGTCTGGTCAGTTTGAACAAAGCACAATGAAGGGCCCTTCCCATTTGTTACTCAATTTTTTGGGCATAAGGACGCTCCGGATAACTAGATGGCTAGGCTGTATGACGTTGGGCTTCACCTTTGGGTTGTACCATGCCTTCGTCTGGTCTTGGTACTTTGCCAGATTAGCTACAGCTCAAAGTATTGTTTCTTCTATGAGCTCTAGTGAAGCTTCTCATTCGGTGTTGTCCTCCGGGAGCAATGTCCACAGCGAGCCCCCCTTAGCTCTACAGGGGTCATTGCTTCGCTGCTAAACAGCAGCCAAAAAGGCGTGAAGCCTATTGACTGAGCTTGGGTGGTTTGAATGGACCACAAGATCTTCGACAATTCTTTGACCCAAAGCCCCTTGGCGAGGCCCACGATTCGGCGATTGAGACCTGACAAAATATTATCGTTATCCCTTTTGACCGCTCTGTTGGATTACGGATGCCTGACTACGGCGAAGCACAATTAGATGCCGATGCCTTCACATAATTCTTTGAAGGGCTCCGCATCGAACTGAGTTCCGTTGTCGATCGTCAGCTGCCTGGGTACTCCGAATCTATAAATTATATTTTGCCAAAAGAACTTTTAGATGTTCTTTGACGTTATTGCCGTCAGGGGCTCAGCTTCAATCCACTTCGAGAAGTACTCAACCGCTACCACTACGAACTTTAGATTCACTTTTGCTTACGAAAATGCTCTGATCAGATCCATGCCCCCATCGAGCAAAGGGCCATACTAGCGCAATGACCTGCAGCGGAGTGGGCGGAAGATGGCTTCGCCTACCCATCCACTAGCAACCTTGGCAGGTGCGAACCAGGAACTTGGTGTCAGCCATTATGGTGGGCCAATAGAGGCCCTACCAGAGTGTTTTGCCCACAAGCACCCGAGGTGCAAGATGGCTCCCGCATAGACCTTCGTGGATCCCTTGAAGTATGTCCTCCCCTTCAGTTCTTGAGATGCAGTGCAGCAAAGGCGCGTAAACGCTGGACTTGTATAGCAGGTTGTCGACGAGGTGGAAATTGCGGACCCTATGCTGCAGCCTCATGAGCTCGAGGCCTTAGGGCATGACACTTTCGTCTCGAAGCATGGCCATGATAGGGTTTCGCTAGTCATCTGCCCGCACACATAGTACTTTGGTAGGCTCTAGCTTTGATGTTGTTGGAGTAGACTGCTCCTCGTAGAATGCTCTAGTAGGAAGTTCTTGGCCTCTAGTTGCTGCTTTGGCGAGGGCGTCCGCTTAATATTTTTTAGCCCTCGGGATGCTTTTGATAGAGATCCCTTTGAACACGAGCTTTGCCTTGCGTACTTCAGCCAGATACTGAACGGGGTCTGGATGTCGAGCTTGAAAACTCTTATCTACATGTCTAGCGACAACCTAGGAATCTGTTTTTACAATTATCCTGATGGCGCCAAAGGCTCGTGCCTTTCGAAGGCCTAACAGAACGCCTTCGTACTTAGCCACGGTATTTGTGACTTAAAAATTTAATCTTACAGAGTACAAGGCCTTCTGGCCAAAGGGGGAAATTATTACAACTCTGGTGCCTGCGCCGGAGGCCTGATAAGCTCCGTCAGAATAAATAGTCTAGATACCTTCACCGGGCGTTTCTGGAGACCAGGCGACCAGAGGGGTCCACTCTGCGACAAAGTCCGCGATCACTTGGGACTTGATTGCAGTGCGGGCGGTAAATTCTATACCAAAGGGAGCCAGTTCGACTGCCCACTTGTAGGACCGAAACTAGCGACCAGAGGGGGGGTGAATGGGCGCAAAATAAAAATACAGCACTCCTTTTAGGAACTCTCTTCCTCAAGGAATCCCCCGACTCTCCCCCTTAAATCGATCCAAACTCTCAAATCTCTCCCCCTTGTTGACAAGTGGACTCATCAAGCACACAATGCACTCTCGACACACTC
>KE373177.1:130108-140510 GCA_000418225.1 Zizania latifolia
CGGTCGAGTCTTCTCATCCTTTCCTCCTTCATCCTAATCGTCCAATCTTCATCATCTGGTTGACAAGCACTCATCACCTCATGGTTCATACCATGACTCCTCACCACTTCCCCACTCTTCCCGTGGAATCTTTATTTTGAAGCATGTCTCTGAGTGGGTATGACGTTGGCACAATAATATTATGCGCGAGAAAAATAGTGCCAGAGCTTCCTCGAAGCCATAACGAGGGAATATGCAATTTTCTTGAGCTCTGTGTACCTCGAAAATGAAGTAAATTAGCCTTTGCACCAACCTGCATTTAGCGTCCGTTTCACGGATCAGCACCGCATTCACAGCGAAGGCCGTTGCTGTGAGGTATAACAACAGCCCCTCCTCCGGAAGGGGGTTGTGAGTGTAGTCAGGTCAACAAGGTACGCTTTGATGTCGTTGTTGGGTTTTGGGGAGGATACGCTAGCATTAAATTCAAAATTTTTATCCCATTCGTCTAGAAACCATGCGTGTAATGGGATCATAGATCATTACCTCTAGCCACGAAACACACTAGGGCAGCGGAAGTAGAGTTGATAAAGCGTGTTCTCGATCAGCTCCGCTCAGTTCCATCTGTTCGTTGGCGGTGAAGACGACGTAGACCGATGACATCCACGAGAAGATCAGCACCGCAATAGCAGCAGCGCCTCTATGGTATCCACACGTGCAGAGACGGGATCATCTCATGTCGGTATGGTAGTACCACGTGGGAGATTAGGGGATAGACGGCCACAACCGGTGTAGCCAGGAGAGGTGGTGGCTAGGGTTAGGTCGATGCAACAACCAACAACCGCCTTTTCGTCCTAGCCCCTCCTCTCCTTATATAGTGCCCTCTCATGGGCCTTCAATCAGTATTAAATCCTAACAGATCTAATATGTTCGTCTGGCCCGAAAGTTCTGGTCTAGGCCCAGAACTTCCAAAAATAACCTTCTGTACGAATTTATTTCTATCCGGAACTTCCAGTCCAACCGGAACTTCTGAAAATAACATTCTGTATCGAATTTATTTTGACCCGAAAGTTCCGGTTCTACCCGAAACTTTCGGTTCGTCTAGAATTCACCTTTCAGGCAGCCTCGGAACTTCCGGTCCAACTAGAACTTTATGTTCCTCCAGAAACCGAAACTAAGGCTGGCTCAGAACTTTCGGTCCCACTAGAACTTCTGATTGCTCTAGAACCCAGAACTTCCGGTCTCAAGCTAGAATTCTCTTGTGAATATTTCCATCAATCTCCCACTTGCACAAGAGTCAA
Source organism: Zizania latifolia (assembly GCA_000418225.1). Taxonomy (NCBI): domain Eukaryota; kingdom Viridiplantae; phylum Streptophyta; class Magnoliopsida; order Poales; family Poaceae; genus Zizania; species Zizania latifolia. Next base: position 131,386 of record KE373177.1, read on the forward strand.
TTCTTGTAAGTTTTAAATCTCATCCCCTTAAACTTGTGACTCGATAGGTTCATATGCAAACGGCCACTACCTAAAAACTCTTTCCGGATCGCAAATCAGTAGCGGTACCAAGCAGCACATATTGACCCCTAAAAGCATACAAAATCAAAATCATATTTTCTGAATCTTGATATACTCACGCACCAATCCCTTTACCACACGACATCAGTCAAGCTCAAGGAGAGATTCGTGCCACCCTTGTGATAGCTCGACACTTCACTCGATTAAGTAGTAGATTAATCATGATTAACTCTTTAATCATAGTGACATGGCTATGCACTTTTCTAATCCAACTATCTTGAGGGGCCCAGAGACGTCTTTTTCATTATTTAGGAGGGGTAAATTCTGTCTTGATCGCTCACATCCTAAGACATGTTTCATAACATACCCGAAAGTAACTTTTATAACTACCCAGTTACGGAATAGCATTTAGAAGCCCATAAGTGTGTTACTACACATTCTAGAATCAATAACGATCTCTAGTCTAAGGATTCTGCAGGTACACCATTTGAGAACAACTGATGGCACATTCAAAATAACAATCCCAGCAGTATCTCAAAGTGGGTCTATCCAACACCATGTTCTCTAACATGTGTCTACATTACTGATTTGATATCTCCATATCTATGATCCATGAAACATGATCATCAATCAGTCAAATATGCTAATCTATGAATCATCACTGTCCCACATGACGATATAAGATTATGGATCATTTAGAATAACATCATTACAAAACAAATAGTTTCACAAACAAGTCACATACTTGCTGATCAATGTAAAAGATATTTATTCAAGGAACAAGATAATCAATTATCTAAAGTATATTAGCATAGACATGATACTTTCTCACACATACACTTGACTCAATCGCGTAAGTATCTAAAACCCATAGAGCTCAAGTGCACCTCATGCTTGGGCTGTGAAAGAGGCTTTGTCAACGGATCGGCGATGTTTAAATCCGTGTGCACCTTACATATCTTAACATCACCTCTATCTATGATCTCACGGATGAGGTGAAAACGTCGAAGTATATGCTTGGACTTCTGGTGTGACCTAGGATCCTTGGCTTGCGCAATGGCACCACTATTATCACAATAGAGGTCCACTAGACTAGACGCACTAGGGACAACTGCCAGCTCAGAAACAAATTTTCTGATCCAAACAGCCTCCTTCGCAGCTTCAGAAGCTGCAATGTACTCGGCCTCCATTGTTGAATCTGCAACCGTTTATTGCTTGGAACTCTTCCAACTCACTACGCCTCTATTGAGGCAAAACACAAATCCAGACTATGATCATAAATCGTCCTTGTCGGTTTGAAAGCTTGCATTAGTGTAACTATTTACAACAAGCTCCTCCTCACCTCCATAGATTAGGAACATATTCTCAGTTCTTCTCAAGTACTTAAGGATAGTCTTTACTATCGCTCAATAACTTTCACCCAGGTTTGATTGGTATCTGCTCGTAACACTTAGAGCATAAGAAACATCTGAACATGTATAAAGCATGGCGTACATGATGGACCCAATTGCGGAGGCATACGTGATCGTACTCATCTTCTCCAGCTCATTAGGTGTCGAAGGACACTGACTCTTGCTGAGCGTAATACCATGTGACATTGGCAGAAAACTCTTGCTGAGGTGTTCAACTGAAACTTCCAAAAATAACATTTTGTATCGAATTTATTTCGACCCGGAAGTTCTGGTTCCACCTGGAACTTCTGGTTCATCCAGAATTCACCTTTCAGGCAAGGCCAGAACTTCCGGTCCAACCGAAACTTCCGGTTCCTCTAGAAATCGAAACTGGGGCTGGCCCAAAACTTCTCGTCCCATCGGAACTTCCGATTGCTCCAGAACCCTAAACTTCCGGCCTCAAGCTAGAACTTCCGGTTCCGCCAGAATTCTCTTGGGCATATTTCCATCAGTCAAAACACTTCTAGTATTCGGACGTCCATGTGAATTCTTCGAAGCCTTTTAGTGCTTTAAAGATTGGCAGGCTCCATTCGGCGGAGCTGGCAAGGAACCTGCTTAGAGCTGTGAGGCAACCTGCGAGCTTCTGAACCTGTTTCAAATTTTTGGGTGGCGCCATACGCTGCAGCATGCTAATATGGGTAGGGCTGGCTTCGATACCTCGACTAAAAACCAAGTACCCTAGCAGCTTGCTGGCCCAAGCTCCGAAGAGACATTTCTCGGGATTCAACCGGAGCCCAACCTTTCACGGGCTTTCGAAGGTCTCTGCCATGTCTATGCTATGCTCGTCCTTTTTCACCCTTTTTATTGCAATGTCATCTAAGTAGGCTTTGACATTTCTTCCCATTTGGTGGCCTAGGGTCTTAGAAATTAATTTAGAGAAGGTTACCCCGGCATTTCTTAAACCGAAGGGCATCCGCACATTGCAATAGACCCCTGAGGGAGTAACGAAGCTAGTCTTCTCCTTGTCTTCGTGCTTTAGCCACACTTGGTGGTACCTAGAGTAGGCGTCGAGGAAGCTTAGCAGCTCAGAGCTGACGGTGGAGTCGATGAGCTGATCAATACGAGGCATGGGAATGGGTCACGAGGGCATGCTTTATTTAACGATGTGAAATCGATACACATGCTTCTCCGTATGGCTGACTTCCCATATGACCTTGGCTTGAAGCAGCTACTCTACCTTAGTCTTCGCCAAACCTGCTCGTTCGGCCGATAGCTTCCGCAGCCCCTGGCGCATGGGTCTAGCCCTAGGGCTCATCAGAAAAGAGTGCTCGATGATGCTTCGGTCGACTCCAGGGATATCTTCGTCCATCTAGGCAAAGATATCGAGGTAGCGCCGAATCGTGCTCTCTAGTGAAGCCATGCCTTATGGGGTTAGATCACCTCCAATTTGAATGGGGTACTCGAGCCCCCCTTCGACGAGTGTTTTCTTGATGACCTCTCTGTCAACACAGGGCTTGACTACTGATCCCTTCACGGCTCTAGGAGGTTGGTTTGCTGCTTCGTTCTGTGGCTCCATGGAATGCACTTGGCATGCCTTGAAGTGCGCTGCATGGCCGTACTCTACCCTATGCGCAACACTCTAATCGCCCAGCATAGTGAGCACTCCCCCTGCATGGGCAATTTCATGGAGAGGTAGTTGTGGTGCATGACTGCTCCGAACTGGTTCAACGCGGCCCTCCCGAGAATGGCGTTGTAGGCATAGGAGACGTCGACGATGTCGAAGATAACTTTCTCTATGTGCGCAAGGTTGCCTTCCCCTAAGGTGACTTCGAGGCTGATTTGACCTATGTCTTCGAGGGACGGCCTGTTAAAACCCTACAGAGGCCATGCAGCCAGAAGAAGATGCTTCCGAGAAATGCACAGCTGGTCGAAGGCATGCACGACAATGATGTCTGCCGAGCTGCCTCCATCGATGAGTACATGCCGCACCTCGGTGCCAACAATGTCTATGGAGATGACGAGGGGATCCACGTGTGGGAACTTGATCCCAACAACATCCCTAGCAATGAAGAAGATTGGCACGTGGGCCCATTCTAGCATCGTCGCAGTCGACGACGAGGTCCCGATATGCCCTACCTCATGGACATAGTCGTGCCTCTGTTGCTTGGACATGTTTCCTAGTGCCCCGCCACTAGAGATTGGGAGCATGACCCGCTTAGGGGGCCCCGACGCATCCTCGACCTTCGAGGGCTGCATTATGTCTGCCACTGGGACTCGGGGTGGAGCTTTGCCTAGCTCGGCGTGGCCCATGGCCAGGACATGATCTGGGCGGGCAGCTTTAGGTATCCGATCCATCGTCCCTTGGCCCACAGTGCGCTTGAGGTAGTCTCCTCAAGGCCCGGTGATGTTTAGTACTTCGCTACGGAAGTGCTTCTTGCTCCTTCTTGACTCTGGAGCTCGGTGCTCCATGTACGCCGGCTTCAGGGGGCTCAGAGCCCGTACTTCTAAAACTTGTACTCGAGCGATGGTGGTACTTCTTTGGAGTTGCCCTTCCTTAGAACAGGCATGCTCCTATAAGTACTTCATAAGCTGGGCCACTGAAGATATAGGCTTCCTGTGAAGCTTATCAAGGAGGCCTGAGTGGGTGACACCTTTGCATGCTACGTCGACCACAGACGACGTGGAGAGCCCCTTGATCTGTGACTTCGTATAAGAGAAGCACTATTGCCAGAGGGTCTCTCTATTGTTTCACATGGAAAAGGCTTTCAGTGGACACGGGCACCACGTAAGTCCCCTAGAAGTTGCTGGTGAACTTCTTTCGTAGATGCTCCCAGGATTTGATGGAGCCCGGTTTGAGGGATCAGAACCATCGAAGGGCTATGCCTTCGAGGGCCAATAGGAAGCATTTAGCCATGGTATCTCTCCCGCCTCCGCTAGCCTCGATTGTGAGGGCATAGGAGCGCATGAACTCATCGGGGTCTGAATCCCAGAGTACTATGGCAGCTTCGTGACCTGAAACTTCGAGTGAAAATGGACCATCTGGATATCCAGATGTAGAGGCGATCTCTTGTCGAAAGGAGTCATTTTGCCTCCGCTCTTGAGAACCCTGCTCCCTATGGTCACTCAGGGCGACGAAGATGGGCTTATTTATGAGAGATGGTTAAAATTCGCCAACAACGATTGACTCGGGGGGGCATCGTGCCCGTTTGAAGCCGATGTGCATGGAGGCCGATGAGGCCGATTTATTCAAAGTTTAACTGTTAGAAGTTTGGAGGCAAAAAATTTTCGAAGCTTTTTTCTAAAAACATTACATTCTAAGCAGGGAGGCGATCAGTTAGCAGCACCGGAAGGCCAATCAGGGGATTCGTTCAGCCAAATGATCTAAGTCCTTACGCAAGGGCTCATCGGTAGAGAAAAGAAAGAAGATCATTGCTGACAAGGTGACTTCACTAGAAACAAATTCTTCAAAAGATATTTTATTATTTACAAGAGAAGAGCATTACAAAGGCCGATGATAGGCAAAACAATTACAGTATGCCTAGAAAGCGCTTCAAGCTAAGGATGGCATTGGCCTAGATATTTTCAAAAGGACACGATAGTGTTAGTCACGCCCTCATCATTGTCGATGACTGGTCGAAGGGCTTGCTGCTTCTGGGCGCACTCCTCGGTCAAGTTGATCAAATCGGCTCTTTTGAGAGCAATCTTGATCGACATGTCACTCAAGAACTGTTGCTGAGTGGACATGCAAGTGTAGAGCCAATTCAGTTGATTGGTCTGGATACGTATTTCCCAAAGGAGGCGATCTTCTTCCACTCTTAGCTGATCTAGGTAGGTCTGGTCTTGGTCGAGCAGCTTGAGTAGAAATTGAAGATGACGTTTGGTTTCCGTCACTTTCGCATCGGCCGATTTGAACTTCCGCTGATGGACCCTTTGCATCCCGTGATCGGCAAGGCCAGCGTACATGGTGATGTAGGCCGATTGGTGCTCATAGGAATAGACCCACAGAAGGACGTCGGCTAAGTCTTATGGGAGCCGAATGACCATGTTCTAAAGGCGGGATCACGCCGCCTTGATGTCTTGAAAAAATATACCGATTGAGCAACTGAGGTGATCAAGCATAGCCGATAGGTTGCTCAGCATGGAGTCTTGAGGAGAAAGAGCCATGTCCGATGCTAGAAATTCCTACAGGAGGCATGTGTGAGGCGATCGAAAGTCAGAAATAAACAAACGCAATCAACATGTTACCTAAGGGTATCAACGTGAAGACGAGGCACACACGGCCAGTAGGGAATCTTCAGAATTATCATCCTCGCCAGAATAGAAGTTGAGGCGATTCAGGTCATGGTCACCATCGGCACTGGCTAGCTGTGTTGGAGCATTCAAATTATTGGAACATGAAGGGTCTGGCGAGTTTGCGTTTGGAACAGTCGAGGCCTGGAGCTCAAAGATAGAGATGAAATGTGTGAGTAGTTTGAAACAAATGAAGCGAGGGATTGAGCAAACAAAGATCGAATAAATAGGAGGGAACATACCGGATCACTCAGCTTTATCTTCTTATTCAGCGGGAAGCTCGAGACATTGGATGCCATGACGAGAAAAGAGAGGAAAGAGAAAGAGTAAGTTGGAGTTTGGTGAAAATGGCTGAGCTTGAAGAAGGGAGCTTGTCGAGCAAGGTTTATATATGCTCGGTGATCCAGCGATGCAGCTCTCGAGGGAAGATTTTGAAACATGATGTTTCGCATTTCGAACTCGGGGGGCATTGTGTTGACACCAAAATTTGGACCGACGCACCATTGGCTAGGCGAGCCAAGCAATGAAGCCGATGGGCCACCGATAGAGGCAAAAAAGGTGAAGACGGGCTGCGCACGGCGTGGGCTAATACTTCGTGGGTAGTTTTTCATTTAGTTAGCGAATAAAAAAGTCAGTTAGGATTCTGTGTTATCTGTAGATAGCGTGTATACATGTTGGTGAAGTTTTTAGTCACACGCGTGGCCTGAGAGATCTGCTTAACTCTAGTGTAAGTCCTAAATTTGTGGTTCGTGGCATGCTAATCAGTTTGATCCTGCAACTGATAAGATAGACAAGAAAAACGTAAGCAGTAACGCCTATCGGCTATCGAGCCGATGGTCTTGGTGTGCATCGGTACATATATTTAAATAAGATAAATAAAACGTAATAATAACATGATGGAAATTGTATGACGTGGCATATCAGATGCATGACATGAAGAATAGATCTACTGTTCAACCTATCGAGACAGAACCATCAGCCTAAACCATCTAATCTGTAAAATCAGCTGGGATTAGTATCGAAGCCGATATCGGGACATAAAAGCAAGACAGATGTAATGACGCTAGGCCGATGTGTATCGCCCGATTCCGATACCAGATACAATGATGAGATAAACACGCAAAGATAACCTATCGGCTTATACTCCGATAGAATCTGGCTTCAACATGCCCGATCTGTGTTCACATTATCATTCACTATAACCGCAAGATTGGACCGAACCAAGACAGTCGCTAAACCATAGCAAATCATAGTGCTAAACATATCAGAGCACACTTCATCTAGATGAACGGTACGTGACATTAATCAAATACATAGACTAAGATGTCGAACTTAACCGATGAAGCCTTAGATTAATATATTTGATCTAAACCACGCACCTAATACAGCATGATCGATACATAGACTAAGATATCAGACCTAACCGATGAAGCCTTAGATCTACTAATCAATACATGTTTGGCGGAACTTACCTCTCGCCGGAGATCGAAGCGATGCAGCCCTGCGAGAGAGCAAGAACTCGCCAGTGGCAAGTTTGGCGACGCGCCGAGAGTTGTTTGTTGATCTATTGGTTCATTTTCAAACTAGGTCTAAGAGTTATATATTTATAGTCTGGAGACTTGCCGTCCTATGCTGATACGATTATAACCGATTCCACAGAAAATCCACCCTTTCCTTCTTTATCGGCTTCTCTCCCAACTGTATCCTTATCCGATCACTCGTACATGTTGCGGACGGGCTTCGTTGACCGTACTTTGATAGGACTTCTTGACTTCCATTGACCGTACCAAAACTTTGTTGGGCTTGGGCTGGCCTCACTAAATTTTGCCGTTAACACATGCCCCCCAATTTCGGAGTATGGGTGCTTCCCGATGCTTCAAAATTCTAGCTTTACCAATACCAACTTCTGCCAAACGTCAAATCATGGGCAAATCTGCAGAAAAACCTTTCATATTCTAGTATCTTTTAACTTGTTTTTTCGAAGCACTGCATCCTCATAAGTATCTATCCGGCGACCCTTTCATTTCTTCCTCACGCTCCCGCCTCCTTCTCTTTTCCGGCTACGGAGGATTGTGATGAATGTTGCCTGGCTCGACGCATCTACCCGTCGCGTGGAGACGTCGGACCAGGCTTCATTCCACACAAACCTTGAGATGGCATCGCCGAACAGCATCACAATACTTATCGCATCCATCAATTTCAGAATGTGAGAGTAATCCAGTGCTTTGAAGTTATATCTCTGTCAACACCAATCTTTGTCTAGCGTCGGGTCATGGGCCTCACCAAATCTGCGGAAATCTCCTTAACCCAGTTTCCGAGGCACCACATTTGCCCTACAAATATCAACCGGCGGCTCTTCATCTTCTTCTCCGCTCTTCGCTTCCTTCTTGCACACAGAACCTCTCACACCCAATCTTTCTCGCCGTCGCTGTGCACCTGCCGCCGGTGTCCTCACCTCCGATGATCCATGACTGCAGAATCAACCTCTTCACATTCATCTGCATCGACAACCTCAGCCGTAGCTCCAATGGCAACTACCTCCATGATTCCAGAGGTACATTGCACTATTTGGTTCTTCTTTTTTCCGGCTGTTTTTTGGGTTCTTGGTTTCTTGCTGCATTTCTTTAGTTTTCTGATTCAACTTTTTTCTTTCCCATAGAACTTCAAGAACCAAATCCTCATCCCCCTTGCATATCCTTCTTCCTGCTTTTTCCTCGGTCCGATGGGTAATCCAAACCCCTCCGATATTATCAATGTCGAAACCCAACGGATCCCTTTCAAAAACTCCAGGATGCTTCTTTCTGACTGGAACTTGAGCTTTAGGGCTTTCCCTTCTCCTTTTCCCAGCTGGCGGGACTGGTACCTTAGGGTATCGGCCGCTAATCGTACTTTCTGGGACGAGATTGATATCGGGCACTGCATCGGCCTCTCTCTTGATGAGCCCTATAAGAACGAGCCGATGCTAGCTGCTGCTTGTTATTTCTGGTCCGATGCACTCAACGCCTTCTTATTTGGCCATGGGCCGATGAGCCCCTCTTTGCTTGACGTCTTTGCCTTGACCTCTCTAGACATCACTTCTCTAATGGATCCCCTTTTCTTCCGATTCAAAGTGACCCACCGTCTTGATACCAAATTGTAGGACCGAAAAGGCGACCAGAGGGGGGGTGAATGGGCGCAAATTAAAAACGCGGTGGAAAATACAACTACCCCCAAAACTTTTAACCACGAGAATATCAGCCTTGCAAGTGACTTAAGAAAGCTCGGCACAAGATTGTGCAATAAAGATCACACCAGGCAAGCTGATATCTCAAAACCTCCTCAAAAGCACTCTTCAAGAATAACAACAAGTATTCAACTCAGAACCTCTAACAAAGATCTCTACTA